>PVJO010020898.1:0-31132 GCA_004026905.1 Hystrix cristata
AGAGAGAGAGAGCTCAAATAAACCTAACAATGTACATTAAAGGGTTAGAAAAGAAAGAACAAATCAAACTCAAAAATTAATAACAGAAAATAAACAAACAAAGAATACAAAACAGAGCTGCATATGGTGGTGTGCACCTGTAATCTCAGCACTTGGAGGCTGAGGCAGGAGGATTGCTAGGAGTTTGAGGCCAGCCCGAGCTACATGGTGAGACCCTGTCTCTAAATAAATAAATAAATAAATAAATGAAGTGAGAAGGTGATTTTCTGAAAGGATAAACAAAACTGATTATCACTTGGGCTGGAGTTATCCAAGAAAACAACAGGATTCAAATAAATGAAATCAAACATGAAAAGGGAAACACAGCAACTGAACTAATACCCCAGAATACAAAGATCAAGAGAGACTCTCATCACAGAGGCGTGCAGGAGGCAGCATTCACAGCCAGCTCTGTGCCACGCACCCAGGTCAGAGTCAGCAGCGGGAGGTGCGGGCCTCACACCCTGAACAGGATGGCAATCCGCTGAAACAGGGAAAGTGGGAAAGCTAGAATAAGAAGTGAGGCCACACGCACCCTCAGGCACTCGCCCAGCTGAGTCCAGCAGTCCAGCGTGGGGCCGGAGACATGACCACTCACAGTCAGCAGAGCCACGTGGTTTCCTTCCCAGGACACACAGCAGAACCTGTGTGATAACAGCAACCAGACCTGCAGGGCACTGGGGCGGAGCCTGAGCCACTCTGCGCAACACAGGGAACTCTCAGGCAAGAAAGGCGTGGGGTGGCTGGGGCAGGGGTGCTGCAGAGCCGGGCGCCCAGTCCCGGAGCCGCCTTCTCCAACCCTGATGGAGCCCCGCAGTCTCCCCGCCGCAGTCTCCCCGCGCCAGCCCCCAGACCTGGCTACTGCTGCTAAAAGCTTTCAGGGGAAGAAGGCAGGGGAAGAAGGCAGGGGCAGCCCACCGGGCACCTGGCCCAGACTCCATTACCCACATGCAGGCGGCGCTGCCTGGGTACTGGGGGACACAGAACTAAAGATAAACTCGGAGGCCTGTGGCAGTTAGCACCCATGAGCACAGGAGGGGGCTGCGGTGGAGAGTGACAGTCTGCAGTGCCTGAGGCGACCTCCTCCCAAACCCCCAGGAAGGCTGATCTAGCTAAGAAAAGGGAACCAGGAGTCCCACAGATGGTGGGAGAAGGACCAGTGGGAGTGCGCTGAAAGTCTGTGGCTGGAAGAGATCCCAGAGCCGAAACTCACTGGAGGGAGCAGAGTGAACTTCCCAGCGGGGGTCCTGAGGAAAGAGAAGCTCTGGAATTCATGGGCTACAAGACAGCAGGACTGGAATCCAGAGTGCCGGCTCTCCCCCAGCCGGCCTGCAGCCAGGTGGGAGGAGTCTGGGAACCCTTTGCATTCTCAGACTTCCTCCCTCCCAAAGTGCCAGAGAGCGTGGGGCTGAGGGGTGCACACAGTGGTGTGTGGGTGGGGGGATCTGGATTTTAACTTCTACAGTGATTTACATAGAGCTACTGAGCATTCCTGCAGCAAGGGTTAATTCTTGAGTCTTCTAACATGGGATTTCTGAAGGTGGAGATACGTGATTCATTGGTCCTCAAACCCATGAATTTCTCACACTTCCCACTTACATTTCCTTCTCTCCTTTCTCTCTGCCCCTCACATAACCTTTCAAACCCTCTTGCTTCTGGCTCTCATCTGGGGAAACAAAACTCTACAATTTATTTTCTCATTTTTTTCCTTCTTTTTCAATTTTATGTTATCTGATTTGATTTTATTCTATTCTACCACCCCCCCCCATTCTCCTAGTTCTCAGCCTATTTTCATCACTACTACACCTTCCGCTTCCTGGGTTATTGAAGCTGGAAAACTTCTTACTTAAAAGTTTTAAATCAAGTACTGATACACGATTGATTCTCTGAATGTTGTTAATACTGATACCTGTCACAGAGACTGAACCCAGGTGGAGATAGGTGATTGCACACTGACCCACATTCAAAGACAAGAACACATAGCAGGGAGAAACCCACATATTCAAGAGATCTCTACTATACTGACAGAGCTTTCTATCCTAACTGATCTATGTTCAACACAAAAATGCATGAATAATGAGAAAACAAGGCAACAAAATGCCTCCAAAAATTCCTAACACCCCAAAAGCTGAGCTCCCATGCACTGAAGTGGATAAATTTTCAAACAATTCAAAAAACAGTATAATGGAAGGGGCCAGACATGGTGGTACACACCTGTAATCCCATCACTCAGGAGGCTGAGGCACCAGGATTGCCATGAGTGTGAGCCCAGCCTGGGCTACACAGTGAGTTCAAGGCCAGCCTGAACTACATAGCAAGACCTTCTCTCAAAAACCCAAAAACCAAAACCAAAACAAAACAAAATAATAACAATTGAAGAGATCAAATTCAGACCAACAAACGAATGAAGCAATTACTAAACTGTTCAATGAGCTCAAAGAAGATGTAAATAAACAGTTAAATGATTCAATTAATAACATAATGAGCTTAAAGAAGACATGAATAAATAGCTGAATGATTTATGAAACACAACATAGGATATGAATGACCACTTCAGCAAAGAATTAGAGATTTATGGAAAGGAATTAAGCAGAAATCCTGGAAATGAAAAACTCAATTGAAAGCTTTGGCAGTAGGCATGACCAAGAGGAGAATAACAGGACTTGAGGACAAGGCTTTCATAGCAGAACATTTACTCAGTGATACTCAAAAATCCAAGACACCATGAGGGGTTTATCCAAGAGCTCCTGCATGACTCTAAAAGAACAAACCTAAGAATTGTAAAAGTTAAGGTAGGGTTAGGAAATTAAACTAAAGGTCTAAAAAATTTATTCACTGAAATTGCAGAAAAATTTCCAATCTAAAGAATGAAAGGAATAATCAGGTAAATGAGACATTTAGAACTCCAAACATGCATAACCAAAAAGAACCTCACCACAATACATCATAGTCAAAATCCCAGAAAAAAAAAAAAAACCAAAAAACAGAATGCTAAAAGCTAACATGGAAAAAGGCCAAATAAGTTATAAAGGTAAACTCATCAGAATGACAGCAGATTTCTCAACAGGAGAGGCTGAAGTGTTTCAAGACCCAAGAGAAGATAATAGCCAATCCAGATTAGTTTAGCCCGCAAAACTACTCTTCAAACTTAACAAAAATTGAGACCTTTCACAACAAAGACAATCCAGTAAACACATTTCAGTAACAATGCTCAGTGTAAATAGTTTTAACTTTCCAACCAAAAGACACAGACTGGCAGACTGGATGAAAAAAAAGGACTATGTTTCCTACAAGAGACAAACCCCGTCTACAAAGAAACACACAGACTAAAAATAAAAAGGATGGAAAATGGCACCCACACAGCCAGAGCTTAAAAGCAAGCAGGAGTGGACTTCAAATCTAAACTGATGAGAAGAGACAAAGGTCACTACATACTGGTAAAGGGAACAATTCTCCAGGAAGGGTTAACAATTGTAAATATACATGCACCGAATGTCAGAACACCTAATTTCATTAAACAAAAACTATTCGACATAAAAGGAGAGAAAGACACTAATAGAACCATAGTGGGGACATTCAATCCCTGGCACAAAAAAAAAAAAAAAAAATTGATCTACGCACTGAATACATGGATTTAACAGATATCTACAGAGTGCTTTATCCAACAATACCAGAACATAGGCCCCAGTCGCTGAGCGGTCACGAGGACTCAGCCGCCCCACTTGAGTCCCTGCTTCCCGGTGCTCCGCATCCCCCCACCCAGCCTTTTCTGGCAGCCGCCTTCCGAAGGCTGTTTCCACTGAGGAAAAGGAATCGTATCAGATGTCCGCTATCCAGAATCTCCACTCTTTTGACCCCTTTGCTGATGCAAGTAAGGGTGATGATCTGCTTCCAGCAATGAGGATTATATCCATATAAGAATCCAGCGGAGAAATGGCAGGGAGACCCTTATCACTGTCCAAGGGATCGCTGATGATTATGATAAAAAGAAACTGGTGAAAGCATTCAAGAAGAAATTTGCCTGCAGTGGTACTGTAATCGAGCATCCAGAATATGGAGAAGTAATCCAGCAGGGTGACCAGCACAAGAACACATGCCAGTTCCTAGTAGAGATTGGACTGGCCAAGGACAATCAGCTGAAGGTTCATGGGTTTTAAGTGCTTCTGGCTCACTGAAGCTTAAGTGAGGATTTCCTTGCAATGAGTAGAATGTCCCTTCTGTCCCTTGTCACAAGTTTAAAAACCTCACAGCTTGTATGATATAACCATCAGGGGTCCGCTTCCACTTGGACCAGTGTAACTCATTCATGCA
This sequence comes from Hystrix cristata, assembly GCA_004026905.1. Classification (NCBI taxonomy): domain Eukaryota; kingdom Metazoa; phylum Chordata; class Mammalia; order Rodentia; family Hystricidae; genus Hystrix; species Hystrix cristata. The sequence continues at coordinate 4,351 of PVJO010020898.1, forward strand.
GTAAACTGAACCAAGCCACATCGTCTAGTCTGAAGTCCCTCATTTGAACAGAGCTCCCACAGTAGGCGCCCAGGAGTGTGCAGCCTGCAACAGCAGCACCGAGATGTCTCAGCACAGCCCCGAGACCACGGGCAGGGCAGCTATGTCTGCCCAGGAGCTCCCCATGCTCTCACTGCACAGTCCCCAGCCCTAGAAGATCACCACCCAAGAGGCCCCAAGACCCAGGAGAGCATGGGGTGAGGCAGCAGCGAGGCTGCGCCACTAGAGGGAGCCTTCGGTAGTAAAGAGCCCTGGTGTCTAAGCAGGCCAGGTGACCCAGCTCAGCCACCTTCCCTCCAGCGAGGTGGTGAAGGGCCTGCCGCTGAGGTTTCCTCCTAGCTGAGGGCCATGCAAACCGCCATGCACAAGGCCAGCCCGGTGCAGTTAAACTTCTGACAGGTACAGGCACCAACCTGACGTGACCAGTGTAGCCGGCTACACAGCTTGCAGCCCACACGCAGCAGATGCCCAGCGCCATGTGAAGTGACAAACTGGTTTTGGCTTTCTTTTTCCCAGTTCTGATGTTATGTAATGTATTTAAGCCCTTATTTCAATAAAACTTGTTTCCAGAAAAAACAAACAAAATCAATACCAGAATATACATTCTTCTCAGTAGCCTATGAAATTTCCTCCAAAACAGATCATATCTTAAGCCATAAAACACGTTTAAATAAATACACAGTAACTGAGATAATATCACGCATCCCATAAGATTACAACAAAATGAAATTAGACAACAGCAGCAAAACAAGCCACAAAAATTACACAAACACATGGAGATTACACAATTGAATAATCAATGGGTCACAGATTAAATCAGGCAAGATTTTTAAATTTTTAATTCCTAGAATGAAATGACAATGGTAATACAACATATCAGAACTTGGGGGACACAATAAAAGCAGTTCTAAGAGGGAAATTTATACCTATGAGTACCCACATTAGAAAAACAGAGCATTTCCAAACAAATAACCTAATGATGCACCTTAAGTTTCTACAAAACAAGAGCTAACCTTCTACATTGTCAGTAGGAATGTAAACTAGTAGAGCCACTATAGAAATCTATATGGAGATCCCTCAAAAAACTACGAGAAATTCCATTTGATCCAGTTATTCCCCTTCCAAGTAGCTTTCCAAAGAGTTAAAGACATCATATTACAGTGATATAGACATATGGATGTTTATAGCAGCACAATTCATAATAGTTAAATCTTGGAAGTGGACTATATGCCTATCAACAGATACATGAATGAAGAAAAGATGGTATTTATACACAGTGGAGTACTACTCAGCCATAAAGAAAGATAAACTTGAGTCCTCTGTAGAAAACTAGATGCACCTTGAGACCATAATGATAAGTAAAATAAATGAGAATACAAGCTTAAATATCACGTGGTTTCTCTTACGTGAGAAATTCAAATCATAAATAAAGAGCAAAACAAAAGACAGACAATAGGAAGTAGGGAGATGGATCTTTCCCAAATAGGAAGGGGATGAAGAGACAGAAGGAGGGGAGGGGAGGGGAGGCAAATGGTATGAAAAAGGAATTAAGATGTGTTATGTCCATGGACCAAATCCACACCAGGGATGTAAACATTATGTGCTGCAAACATGGACTAATAAAAATTTTAAAAAGAAGGAAAGAAGTTATAAAGACCAGAGCAGAAATTAATGAAATTCAGACAAAAAAATACAAAGGATCAATGAATCAAAGAGGTGGTTCTTTGAAAGAATAACTAATATCAATAAACCCTTAGCCAAATTTATTGAAAGGAAAGAAGACTCCCATCAGTGCAGTTAGAAATGAAAAAGGTGAAATTACCACAGATACCTCTGAAATCCAGATGACTACAAGAAATTATTTTGAAAACTTGTATTCCAGTAAATTGGCAAATGTGGAAGAAGTGGGTAACTTCCTAGACACATACGACTTACCAAAATTGAGCCAAGAAGATACGAAAATTGTGAATGTACAACTCTGAATATTACATGCAACAAAGTTAATGCAATAATAAAACTTCTACCAATTAAGAGAAGCCCAGGACCTAGCGGATTCGCTGCTGAATTTTATCAAAGCTTCACACGAGAAGTAATGCCAATACACTACAAACTCTTCCAGGAAATAAAAGGGATGGAACTCTGGCAGATTCATTCCATAAAGCCAGCATCACCCTGACAGCAAAACTGGACAAGGACTCAACAACAACAACAACAAAAACTACAGGCCAATATCCTTGATGAATACAGATGCAAAAGTTCTCAAAAAGATGCTTGCAAACAGTAAGCAAGATGTTTGCAAGATGCTTGCAAACATCACTGAAAAGATCATACATCATGATCAAGTCGGCTTCTGTCTTAAGTTACTTTTCTCTCATTGCTGAGACAAAATACCAGACCCCCAAAGTTAAGGGAGGAAAGGTTTATTTAGCTCAGAGGTTGTAGAGGTTTCAGTCCACAGTTGGTTGGGTCTGAGGCAGGGTGGCAGGCAGACAGGCAGAAGGCAGTGAGGTGAGCAAGGGGCCTAAGCAGCTTCTTCCTGTGCCTTATATTTTACCTAGGCTGCTGGGATGAGGGCGGTGCCAAGCCAGTCAGTGGACTGATTTAGTAATCCCAGCACCACACACTCTAGATCTAGCCACTTCTGATCCAGTCACCTCTTCTTACTGCATGAGGCTTTGGGGAGACATTTAGGCACAAACCATACTTAAGTCAGTAAATATATTATACCACATAAACAGAATTAAGAATAAAAAAAAAATCACATGGTCATCTCAATAGATGCACAAAAAAGCCTTTGGCAAAATCCAACATTCATTCATGATAAAACCCTAATGAAAATAGGTATAGAAGGACCTCGCATCAAATTGACAAAAGACATTTATGACAAACCCACTACCAGTATTATACTAAATGGGGAATTCTAAAATGAGAAATGAGACACAGATGTCTACTCTCACCACTCCTGTTCAATACAGTACTCTAAACTTTAGCCAGAGCAATCAGGCAAGAGAAAGAAATAAAAGGGATACAAATAGGAAAGGAAGATATCAAATTATCTTTACTTATAGATGATATGATCCTTTAAATAGAAGACCCAAAAACTCCACCAGAAGATTCTGAGAGCCACAAAAGGTCTAGAATAGCCAAAGTAATTCACAATACTTGCCTACAAAACTATAGGAACAAAAACAGCATGGCACTAGCATTAAAAAAGATACACAGACCAATGTAACAGAGAACCAGAAATAAACCCATATTCTACAGCCAACTGATTTTTGACAAAGGCACCAAAAATATACAGCAGAGAAAAATATCTTCCATAAATAGTGCTGGTAAGACTGAATGTGCATATACAGAAGAATGCACCTGGATCCCTCCCTCTTTGTACACAAAAATCAACCCCAAATGGATCAAACTCCTAAATGTTAAACCTGAAACTATATCACTGCTATAAGAAAACATAGAGGCAATAGTTTGAGACACTGTTATAGGAAATGACTTTTTTAGATAGGACCCCAAAGGTGCAAGCAACAAAAGCAAAAATAGACCAATGAGATCAAACTAAGAAGCTTCTGCCCAGCTTTTGCCCATCCATAACATGTAAGGAACTCAAAAAAATGGAACACCAAAACAAAAAGTCTAATTTAAAAATGAGCTAAAGAACCAAATACTTTCCAGAAGAACACGTAAAATACCTGAAAAAGACGCTCCTTTTCACTAATCATCAGAGAAACACAAAGTAAAACCATAATGAGACATCCTTTTCACTTTCAAAGGGAAAAAATGAACACCATAAACATGGTGCAGTGCAGAGAAATGGGAAATCCTACACATGACTGGTGGGAATGTAAATTAGCACAGCCATTATGAAAACCACTACAGAGATTCTTCAAAAACTAAAAATAATACTACCATACGATCTACCAATTTTACTACCAGGGATATATCCAAAGACAATGAAATCACTGTACCAAAAAGATACTTACACTCCCATGTTTACTGCAGCATTTTTCACACAGATAAAAAATGTGGGATCAACGTAGATGCCCCTCGGTAAAAAAATGGATAAAGGGGGCTGGGGATTTAGCTCAAGCGGTAGAGCGCTTGCCTAGCCTGCATAAGGCCCCGACTTCAGTCCCCAGCACCAATAAACAAACACAAACAAACAAACAACAAACAAAAAAAATGGATAAAGAAAATGTACTATATATACATGGTAGAATACTATTGGCCCATGAAAAAGAATGGTATGCTGTTATTCACAGCAACTTGGATAGAAATGGAAGTAATCAAGTGAAATAAGCCAGGCACAGAAAGACAAATACTACATGTTCTCGCTCATCTGTGGAAACTAAGAAGCCAATCTTGTAAAAAAAACAGAATGGAACAGTGGTCACCAGAGACTGGGAAGGGGCACAGAAAGAAGTTCGATAAGCAGTCTCCAAAACAGAACGAGAACAATCACTTCTTGTTCTACTTTCGCACAGCAGAGTAACTGTGGGCTAAGACAGTCCACGATATATTTCAAAATGACCAGAGAAGAGAAGCATGAGATTCCCACCACTTAAAAATGACTGATGGTTGAAGAGACGGAAAGGCTTATCGCCCTGTTTATTACACATTCTATACATGTGTCAAATGACCATAATGTACCCAATAAAGACATGCAAATATTATGTCTCGAAACACCCCTGAAATGCAGATGGGCACCCCAGTTTGCTCAGGGCATCCCTTTGAGCACAAGGGGAAATTCTGGCCATGCAAAGCACCCGGCCTGCTGACCCTGAAACCCCTGAGAATCAGGTGTCGCCAGGGCACTGGACCGAGTCCTGTGACGGCCCATGCACATGGGGTTCAAGGTGAGGAATGCAGGCACACACTCCAGCTCTTAAGGTGCCTTCTGTGCCAGTCCGTGGCGCCCCACACTGAGAGGTCAGGCCGCGGGACTTCAGAGCCCTGGGCACTGCCCGAACCTTGAGCGAGGACACGGGCACCTTTCGTGGCAAAAGGAAGCAATTACACAGACCAACAGCACTGGCCCTGCTTCTCTCCCTGGCTTTGCCACTCACTGAGCATGACCTTGCTCATCTTGCTTCTGGGATGCAGGCTCCTTGTCCCCAAACAAAGAACTTGAACAAGACAGCCCGTAAACCCTTGTTCAAGAGACCCCAAGAACACACCTCTGAGCAGTGCGGGGTGAGATGTCACGGGGCAGGGACGGTTATGGGGGTGTGCAGGTGAGCAGAGGGCCCAAAGAGGAGAGAGGAGAACCCAGAGCTCAGAGCACAGACTCCTGGAGCTCAGGGTGAGAATGGGAGATAAGGACGACTCTCTTCCCAAAAATGAAGGGACAAGGATGATCTAGATGCTTTTGAGAGACAATGACCTCTAAAAACTGGGTAGCTCTAAGGTGAGGTTCAAAGGCAACAGAAGCCAATAAAAGGCCAGCAGAGCAGAGGCAAGGGTCCAACTGCTGTGCTACCCGGGAACCAGAGGGAAAGGCTGAGAGCCTGGCAGGTCGGCCGCGAGGGACAGTGTCCACATCTGAGACCACAATTCCTCCCGGAGACGCTGTGGCTGGAGTCACTGTCCTGCTTTTGTCGGAGATTGCGAACTTGCCTGAGTCAGTCAGCTAGAAGCAGCTTTTGGATTCCAACCAGGTTTTCTGACTACTACCCATGTTCCTCTCCCACTCCCCACTGCCTCTTCATGAGGTCTCTCAAGAAGGGAAAATCCTCCAGAGGGAGAGTACCAGCAGGGACTTTAGGGCACCCAAGAAGTGACTACCACGGGCTGAGGCAGAGTGTGTGGGGATTGAGGATTTGAGGTCGCAGAGTGCCGGGCTCAGCCAGGGGCTCAGGACAAACTCTGACCTCAAAGCTGTAGCCCCTGGCCAGTGTAGCTCCCTCATGGCCACTGGCTGGACAGTGTCATGCCACTAGGACACGGATGTCCCTGCTCAGAGGAGCCCTTGCAGAGAGCATCCCCCAGGGCCTCTGCAAGTTCAAGGGCTCCTTGGAGAGCCCCACACACATGGTGACCAGCCAAAGGAAAGAAGAAAACCAAACAGCAATTATTCAATTCCCACTGCACCATCTCAAAAGTCGGACATGGAAACGGAAGTGTAAGATGAATCAGGGTGAAGAACCATAAAACTTAACAATCGCTGGGACCTGGCAGTCAATTTTTCTTGAGTCCCTTGGCACACATGATAGGCTTCCTTCAATTCTTTAAAAAGGACTGATGGCAAATTCTAAAATAAACCACTGCGTGGAGCCTTACACATGGAGTCCTACCTGGTGCTATGCACAATTCCCCAAGACAGATGGTTTCGCCACCACCCAGAAGCGTCTCAGGAGTCACTGTCTGGGCTGTGCTGCTCCCTATGGGATCCCCAGGACAGCCCAAAGACTTGGAAATGGTGTCAATCAGATTCTTCTACCCTCAAAAAATCAAAAAATAAACAAAACCGAACTGCGAGACCTGGACAGCCTCCTGCTTGGGATCAGGGGGTTAAAGGCCGAGGAAGTCTTTCTTTATGTAAGTGCTGCACTTTGTGTGCAGTTCACACTTTTGTTGTATTAAATAGAACAAGCTAGAACTTCCCAGTTAAAATAAAAACAGAAGAGGAGCAGGAGGCAACAGTTCATCATGGCTGAATTGAGAGAATGCTAAACGCTGAACATTTTGATTGGAAATAACAGGATCAGATTCCAGTGAGCTTCATGTCAGAGACACCCATGACCTGAGCCGGCCCTCGGGGTTAGAAGTAGCTGCCTTTTGGGTTAATGAAAAGCCAGAAATACCACACTTATGAGTGCTAACTGCAATATTTAACCTCCTCACCTTTGCTTATCATTAGGCTGTGAAGACACTGGCAAGCACATACTCCTGGGCTGGTATTAAAAATGATAATCACAGAAAGCCAGAATAAACGAACTGTACACACTGGGCTTTAAGCAACCGATACATTAAAAAGCAATTCTGAACCCAGGATTGTTTTAACTAAAAGAAGAAGAGAGCCCACTTTGGTCTTTCACATCCTGGAAAGGACCTCGGCCTGCAGCTCGGCCACCTGGCAGCTGTACAGCAGACCTGTGACTCTATCCCCTGGGGTTTGTCCTGTGGTTGCCAAGGCAATGGGGCGATCTTGCCCAGCCCTGGAAAAGCAGCGATGTCACCAAAGCTGAGTTGGTATTTCTACCTGCCTGCCAGCTGCCTGGGCTGGAGGAGTCACTTTTTCCACTGGGCTGGGTCCTCCTGGCCTGCACGGCCAAGCTAATGTCTCCTCCTGTGTGGCCACAGCCTGCCACCGTCTGCACTCAGCCGCCAAGGCTTGGCAGGGCCTCTGGGCCAGAACGCCAGTCTGCCCGGCACACCTGGAGCCCACCAAGCCCGACGCCATGCAGCATTCAAATCCTGTGCTCTTGAAGAGTCAGTCGAGGGTCAAGTGAACCTGGATGCTCACGAAACACCACGACATTGTTTCTAACTTGGGGGTAAAGACCCAAAGGCACTTGGTTGGCCGGGGTGGGGGCATCTTTAAGACCCTTCTGTAGTCCAACACAGACATGGGATCAGACCGCGGCCCTTCCCCAGGAGCACTGCACCATCACAGGCTTGCGCCGGACACAGCGAGAAGGCACCCCAGGGGCCAGCCTGCTGCTGGCAGCCAGAAACCCCCATGGAGGGCAGTTCTCAAAGTTCTTGTCAGAAGGGCAGAAAAATGACTTTCTCAGGATTTAAACAGATCCAATGCTGGTAAAATACCCGCCATTTAACCAAATTCTCTTCAACACACACGTCACTCAGAAATCTTTCTGTTGCCCGTGAAACTATCTGGATAAGAAAGCAGGCGCTCCTCACCTTGGTTTGTGTCTTTTTAATATAAAAGAAGATATTTTATCATCAGCCAGACTCAAATACAAATCCAAGCCTTCAAAGGGTTTGAAAAACTTCCTCTCCGTCAGGGGTCCCTGACTCTGTCAGTCTGAACAATACTGTCCAGAGCACACACCCGAAGAGGTACGTGGGAAAGGCTGGGAGTTTATAAATAACATGGCCAGTATGTACCGGGTGTCAAACAGACACACAGGAAAGAGAAAGCCCGGAGACACGAAAGTGACAGACAGCCTGGCCTCACAACTGCCTTCTTCCCTGCGGACAACCTTGTCTCCCGTCCATACCGCAACTCCTGCCCTGTTTATCTTCTACAGCACTGCGTATCTTTTCCTGTTGCACTCAACAACCCTCGATGGCTCCCCACTGCTCTCAAGATAGGGCCGCTGAAAAGCCTCAATCTGTCTCTCCAAATTTACCTCTTTTCACTCCCTGATGGAAACCAGAAACACACCTGTCCACTCATTGCCCCTCAGCACATCTATTCCTATCTGCCACATTTCATTCGCATCACTCGTTCCCTCTTAGATTCCATTCCTCTTCCCGAGTGGTCTCGATCTCAACCTGTCTTCATAGCTGACCCCAAGCCAGGCTTCCTCTGTGAAGCCTTGCTCAATGGTCCTTCCTCCCATGCTGCTTGAGTTTCCCCTCGCCTTTAGTACCTGCTATTTTTTACTGTTAGTTTACCACTTACTAAGTCTGATCCAGCCCCTCAAGCCCTAGCACCTCTAGGCCAGTGGCTGGTTTGGGTAACTGTGGCCTCCCAGCAATACTACTCACAGAGTGTTCACCACAGTTTGCAAGCACTGAGAGACAGAAGGCTGCCATTGAAATCAAGGGCCCCAAGGCCAGCACTGCAGCTGACTACTGCCACGGGACTCTGGGCAAAGCACTCAAGCACCCGGGGCCTCCAACCTCTCATCCTTTACCCATCAAGTCTGGAGAGCTGACCTCAAGGTCTCGCCAGATCTCAGGCTCCACTTGTTAATCCTGCTGGAGAATCTTTTCTGGTTCTCCACCCACACTTACCCGCTAAACCTAGAGAGAAGAGTAAGAAATGTGGAGGGGGAGGGGGAGACAGATGCCAAAGAACTTGTAAGAATTCAGAGTTAAGTAGAGAGTCGTAAGCTTTACCTTTTTAACTTAGACAGCAAGCAGAAACTGAACTCTCCCAAGGCTACAGCCTCTAGGAGTCCAGGAGTCTTGTGAGGTCAGCCTTTGAGGGCAGAGAGGGGAAAGGGACTCAGGTCTGGAGGGTTCCTGTTCCTCACTGATTCTCGCACAGGCTCTGAAGTTCCCAAGGGGACTGAAGTGGCCTCACAATCAGGGCCCATCTGTGCACATGAAGGCCCTCTCCATGCTTTAACACAGAGAGGTGGACTTTTAAACGAGGCTTGGCTAAACCTCAGCATCGAGAAACAAATGCTTTCCCAGGAGGCAGGTGCTCAGCCAGCCGGTTCCCGCCTCCCCAGCCGGAAAGCAGACACCCTGAGCACACAGCGTGAGAGGCCCCACATCTCGGGGCTCCGTTTGGTTGCTGACCAGCTCCCACAACAATTTGAACATGTGGATCAGTTTCTTCATCTGTAACAAACTGGCTGTACCATCCCTTTCTCAGAGGAGCAGTGGAAGAAAGAAAACAGGAGGAAGAAACACAGCTAAGGGGAGAGGAGGCAACAGCCCTCTACAGAACTCATCTTCGTAGTCACAGAATTCACATGGGAGGGACTTCTCACAAGGCCAATCAGACACTTTGGGTTTTACAAAACCTTCCTGATGTATTTCAGGAAAAGACTTCAGGATCTCCTGAATTGGCAGCCTCATTTTCATAGGTCTGGGAGGCCGGGGCTTCCCCGAGATCACAGGGACAAATGCAGGAGCACGAGTGAGACTCTCAGCACAGGGCTCCTCCAGCCCCCCAGGTTAACTCTCCCAACTTCCACGCTGGATGTGCTTCAAGCTCTTGGCTCAGTGTAAATACTCTCAAGCTTGACTACATCATGTAGAGCAGTCCAGTTTCCCAAAAGCTAAGTGCTCATTCCGGAAAGAAGGAAGAGACCGGATATGGCAAGATCGTGGGCATCTGCGCAAAGGGAGGCCACCATGTTCAGGTTCAGTGCGTCTGGGTTTTGTTTTTGGTGCAAAACACAAGACTGGAATTCTGTTTTAACTGCCTGGCTGTTCCTCAGAGGACATACTTTCCCACCACCCTTCCCTTGCACATAAGTCACAAGAAAGGTTGGCAAAACAAATCCCTGGTCACTTCTGTCGTTCTGAACGTTCAGCAGATTCCGAGTGCCCTGCGGAAACCAGGCTGCCTGGCTAAGTCTACAGCAACTCAGAGCAAAACAGCTTCTACCCCGCTGGGTAAGAGACCTCAGAGAACGCAGGAAGAGCTCTGGGGCACGCGGCAAGGCTGAGCCTTCTTCTGAGTCCCGGCTTTCGGGAAGGTCTCTCTCCAAACCTCCGCAGCTCAGGCCCTGAAGTTTTTGTGCCATTCACAAACCTGGGGCCTGGCATGGAACTCCCATTACGAGCCGGGGCACAGAGGCAGGAGGCGCACACTTGTTGTCGAAGAAATGTGGCCATGGGGAAAGGCAGGCAGATGGAAAAGAAACCAGCGATCATCCTTAGCTCCAAGCAGGTGCGACCAGCACACGGTGGTGTCACCCCGAGAACTGAACCGTCCAGTCCTCGTCACTCCAAATGGAAGGAAAGGCAAAGCGCATGAATGAGCAGGTGGCAGAGCAGACAGGACACAGACAGGGATGATTTTATCCAAATCACTGGTATTCCAGAGTTTTCATTTCAATCTTCTACCTAATAATTTCCCAATCTATACTCAGGATCATTCCAAGGTTGTGTTTACACTTTTTCCATTAACAAAGTGTCAGTACTAGTTCAGAGGAAGGTAAAGAGTGTTTAGACACCCACTCTGATCCATCGGGAAGCATGGGAATGGGAGGCTGAGGCTAAAGGGCAGACTCCCTGCCCCAAGTACTGAGAATCCTTGTCCCAAAGTGGTTCGTGTTTCATCTGTCACATGGTTTGGGTGTGCCTAGACACAGAACCCAGCTGTCAGTGACTTTCTCATGACAGGACAACCTTCGCCGCCCCGTCACTCCCAGGGCACCCCACAGTCACTGTGCACGGCCACTTTATCAAGAAGGGCAGGCAAAACCCAGAAACCCGGGATGGCACTGAGGAAGCAGCTCGGGAAAGTCCTTCCGTCACCGACAATGAGGACAAGGACTGTCCCTGACTGCCTCCCTCACAGTGTTGTCACGAGGAGCAAATGTAAGGGAAACGCCCTGCAAAACTGCAAAGAAAGCACCTCCGGGGAGGCCCCATTACTGCGCAGTGAACATGTCCCGGGTGCCTGCGCTGCTGATTCGCCTGCATAGTTCTTCCAGGGAAGGCTGCTCAGTGGTGCGCTTTCCGCTGCACCTAAAGGCACCCCAGCCGCCACATGTCACACAGCCTCAGCTCTAAGCCCTTTGCTTTGGAAATTGTCTAACAGACTGTCATCCACGATAGTGTACAGTCCTCAGTTCCTCACTCCTGGTGGCCCACAATGGTGAAGACAACATGACCTCTGAGACTCCCCACAGGGCGTGAGCCTTCTCTCCTAGCTCTGACTGAATCCTCCTGTCCAACCTCTCACATTTCCTTTTTCACACAGGATAATCATTCACCACTCGGCCTGTGTACAGCACCTGTTCCCTGCTCCAAGCGATCCTTTCAGACAGCAAATCTGCACTGTTTCTTTCTTCTTCCAGCTCCATCTCCAGCTGAGACACCTTGTCCTAAGAGAAATCACAAACACGGGTCCCTCACTTGCGCTGACTGGGACGAGGAGCCAGGACCACCCTGTGGAAAGGAAAACCTCACAGGCAAAGGAGAGCTGAGTGTCGCCGGGCTTTGGGAACACGATGTGTCTATGTCCTATGCTGCCCAAAGCTGTTGTGTTAAAAACCACGTGTTTTATTGCTTTGGTGATAAAAATGGAGTTGTGCATGTAGAAAAAGAAAAGAAAAAAGAAAAAAAAAATCACTCTAGACCCTTATTATAAAAACTAAGGAAAAAAAAAAACAAACTAAGAATATTTTGGGATGTTTCCCTCAGATCTTTTTTCTCCCATCAGTCAATACTTTTAAAAAGTGATACCTAGGGGCTGGGGATTTAGCTCAGTGATTAGAGTGCTTGCCTTGCAAGCACAAGGCCCTGAGTTCGATCCCCGGCACCACAAAAAAAAAAAAAAAAGTGATACCTAAGCCTGTGGCCTGCTAAGACTTGGGGGGTGGGGTGGGGGTGCTGAGAAAGCAGCCGCGCACATTTCTCTAAGTGCACCATGCTGGGGGCGATGTTTTGCCCTCCTGCTGCTCAGAGTTTTCAAGAGCCCTGGAGCCAGCCCTGCTCCTACAGGCTGAGGAGCCGCCTCCTGCACCTCCCTCTCTGCCGGGAGTCCAGGGCGCCTGGCGCTATGCAGGCCCTGACCTGCGCTGGTGCACGAAGACGTGGTGGCCAAGTCTGGCAAACCCACCATCACATATGAACAAGGATTTGTCTTCTTGCTGACTCCCAGCTTAACATCACTGAGTGTTAAGAGGAAGAGTTCTGAAGTAGCTTCTCATGTGAAGAATCTTCAAATCAGGCCACTCCACTCGGCACCAGGGACTGCAGACACTGTGCCTGATCCTCCCGTCATCAGCAGAACTGTCACAGGCCTGGGGAGACCCAGAGCCAAACGCAATTGGCAGTTCTGAGCGATGTGCATTCTGAGTCTTGAAACCTGAGCCTGCAGCATTTGGACATAAATACTATCTTTGCAATTGCCAAAGATGATTGACGAGCGACGGCTGTCTCTGTAAACGCCCAAAATCAAACTCTCAGAATTCACATGAATAACAAACTGTCTGCAAACAGCCTTCTCTGCTGGTGTTCAGAACCTATGGGGAAACTAGGACGCTTCCTCCAGGAACACAGTCCCAAAAGCCACTTGGCTGCTATTATTTGTTCAGGGCTTCCCTCTTCCTCCAAGGCCCACTTCAGCATGAAAATCTCCAAGGGGCCGGGGATTTTGCTCAGTGGTTACAGTGCTTGCTTAGCAAGTGCAAGGCCCTGAGTTCAATCCCTGGCACAAAAAAAAAAAAAAAGAAAAATCTCCAAGAATCTGCAGGAGTTGCATTAAAGAAAATGTCCATCCCATGGACAGCCCTAGAATCCTGAGAATTAATCTGTTAAGCTCTAGTGAAGAAACAGGCAAGACATTAGTTGGGGCAAGAGTCCTGCCAGCCACCTCTCAGGGAGGACACAGCCTGGAGCACCCTCTTGGGGCCTCAAGAGTCAGTCACTCTGTTACTAGTAGAGAAATACTGCACAAGGTCAGTGCAGCTGAGCCATGCTGCTGCTTCTAGCTTTCAAATCAGCCAGAGGAAATGGTCTTTTTAATCAGAAAACTCTAGCAGGAGGTGACCTGACAACCTAATCTTCAGCTAATCTTTATCTACAGGGCTCTCTTCCTGCCCCAAATCCACAGTGCTCAGAAACCAGCAGCAGCACTTGAGGGCCAGGCCAGGGCTGCTCACACCGAGGCCCTTTCCCACGCAGGAAGAGGCTGTCTGGGCCCTAGAGAAACCCATTCTAGTTAACCAGGCTGACCTTCACTTACCTGAAAACGATCTTGCCTAAAGAGATCAGAACCAAGATGTTAACAAAACATAGCAATCCCTCCAAAAGTAATAAAACTGTAACCAGATTACTCTGGTCTCTAAAAGAGGCCCATCTAGTAACATCCTCAACAGTTGAAACATCACGCCCTAGATATAAACCACTAAGTCCCTTGGAGATTTTAAAAAGTTATTTCTGTTTATTTGCAAAGTTGAAGTAGGAATTCCATTGATTTTGAATTTAAGGCATTTCTCCCTGGCCTTGAGCACTGTCTGTCTTTTATCAAAACCTTGACAATTTTAACTTCTCTCCAAGTCAAAGCTTTATTTTTTAAGTCTCTCTATCTCTAAATTACACTGGAGTATGTGTGTACATGTGTGTGTTTGTGTGTGTGGGGGGGAGATGGTGTGTGTTGCTGGTTAGTGGTTTTGTGTTGTTTTTGAGGACCATTCTTTTTTAGAAGACCAGGCAGACTGGCCAAGTGTGGAGGCACAAGCCTGTAATTCCGGCACGCAGGAGGCTGAGGTTAGAGAATCGCCAGGAGTTTGAGGCCAGCCTGGGCTACATAGTGAGACCTATCTCAAACAAACAAACAAACAAACAAACAAAAAAGAAATCCAGGCAGACTGATTTGAAGGTCCTTCCACGCATTCCCAGAGTCCCTGGCCTGGACACACACACTCTCCCACGTCCCAGCTTCTGCGGAGCAGCACACAGACCTCCATCTGCTTGACCAGCCGGCTGCGGTCATCTCGGAGGTGGCTCCTAGCCTCCAGCTCTTGCTCCAGGCCCTTCAGTGCTTGCTCCAGCAGCTGCTTTTTGGTGAGCCCTTCATCCTGAGCCTGCTGGTAGTCCCGTATCTCCTCCTCCATCAGGTGCATCTATGATGACAGGAGTGGGGGGGTTCTCAAGAGCACAGAGGTCCAGCAGCCTCCTCCCAAAGCAGAAAGGATCCTCTGAGCTCCCACCCTGCTGGAGATCAGAAGTTCCACCTCTCTCTGGCCGTCAGTTTCCTCTTCTGTAAAAACAGGGCGCTTTCCAGCTATAGGCAGCAACCCCATTAGGTTACAAATTCAATCTATTCAAAGCTGACAGGCATTTTAATAGGCAGTAAGACCCTGATTTATGAACGAGCTCCATTCCAGGAGAATGTAAATCAGATTCATACGTAATCCAACAAAGTGAGTCTTTACAGTATACCCGAGAAAGTTTTTAAGTGGGGGACTTACTGTAACATAAAAAATAGAGTATCAGCAAATACCGTTTTGTTGTTCTTTTGTACTAGCCGTTAGTATATTTGTGTGGATGGCTATGCTCCTAGGTTGTAATGCAAGATGTAGTCCTTACTGAGGAGGTGGACCTTATACTTAGGACCCTCTGAACCAGCTAAGTGCTTTTTCCAGGAGCAATTTATTATCAGCATTCCATAACCTCAAAAGGGCTTAAAGTTAGGGTAAAATACAAGTTAAATGAATGGTTGCAAGGCAAGCCTTGGGCACAAAACCTAACATAAACATGCACATTAGCTGACATCTACTGCTTTGCTGAAGAAAATGGTCTATCAGTCATCATCACCTCCAGGGCTTTTCACCCACAAGATGGCACTAAACTCACAGCCATGAAGAAACTGCCAGAGACTGAACAGCCTGATTCTCAAGGCCCTGTCTGTGCAACTTGCCCACACTCCCCAGGGACCAGCTGCCTCGGTGACCAGCAGACATTCCTTAAACAGCTGGGTGGGCCACTGAGGGCAGCCCTAGGCGGGCTCTTCTGTCCCACCCTCCCAGAGATGGTACAGGGCGTGCCCGGGGCAGGCAAAGTCTTAGGACAGAAATCACCAAGGTTTACCCTTTAGAGAGCATGTGGAAGTAGGGGGCAAATGCCATCGTGGAATCCTCCCTTCGGGAAGACAGAAAAGATACTCATAACAGAAAGCTGGCGACGTCTAAAGAGGGTAGGAAGAGCACTGCAAACCAGGAAATGTGTCTTTCTGAAGACTGACAGGATACCTGGTATGTCTAGGCAACACCCCGGCCTTGAAGACCACATTTCCAAAAATACTGACCCAAGTCTGGTCTTGGTGGTGACGCGATGGGGCCTGTGCAGAAGCAGACTGAAGATCGGCCATGGGCAAGGGCTTATGGGACCTTCCCTGGACACAGAGGACTCACTAGACTCCAACCAATAACTCTCTCCACAACTCAGCTTCCTCATTTGCATCCCTGGCATAATTATAAAACCCACCTTACAGAGCTGCTGTGAGAATCCAATCAGAGGATGCCAGGAAAGAATATGGGCTCCAGAACTGGAAAGCCTGATGGGTAAACACACAGGCCTCTCTCCCTTCTTGGCGTCCTCTCCAGCACCTGAGGCGTCTCCCCCAGCACCCAGTATGCCTCTACTTTCTAGTGCCCAGGAGGCCCCTCCTCATACCTAGCAAGGGCCCCGTCACACTAACTGCACACAACAGAGACATACGGATGAGAACAGCTGGTGCAGGCTGAGCCTCTCAAATCCGAAAATCTGAAACCCACAACTAACAAGAGCATCTCAGATTTTCAGATTAAAAAGCAGTAAAGTCTATGCAAATATGCCAAAATCTGAAAAAAGATGAAACCCAAAACATTCCGGGTCCCAAACATATCTGAGAAAAGACTCTCGCCTTGTTTAGTGTCCCTGACAACTTAACCTGAATCAAAAGTAAGCAAATACCTGTTGAACCTGCCAGTGGGTAGTTAGTTAAAACCACCCTCCACTCAACCTTGGAAAATAAACTGAAAGATGGTGAACTCTAAATCTTAGTTCCTAAAGACTATCTTAATCAGAACTCTTCTGGTTCCACGCCGAAGCATGAACGGTAACACGCTCTTTTCTCTCAGAGCAAAGACAGCAGTTACTCTAACACCATGCGACCCGAGCTTTCTGCTGGGGACTCAACTCAGCGCCAGGGGCAGAGTTGAGCTTTCCAAGGACCCAGACTGCCAAGTGACTGTTAACTCACCTCTGTTTCAAACAACTGCAGGACTTCTGCATCTTAACAGTTTCCTTTCAGAGTCAAGGCATCCTCTGAATTGGAAATAGGCTCTTACCGGGCTGTGCTACTGAGAAAAATCTAGGGCAGCCCATCCTTATTTTTATTATAGGGAATCTTTTTTTTTAAATATCTGCTATTTGATAAACAGTGCTGGTCTCCATCTGGTCTTCACTAATCTCTCTGGACCTCAGTTATCTATGGGAAGGGTCTCCAAATTTCCATCGAGCCAAAGATTGTCAGCAAACCATTACACGAAAAGCAACAGGGAGCACTTTGCAAGGGTCACTGGGACACTGTGATTTTTTACGATCAAACAGATCAGGTATTTGGTGGTGTTCTGGCAGGTATCTGAGCCCCTCAATCCCTCTGCTGCAGAAACAAAAATCATGTTTTTAATGCTGAAGAGAAGTGTGACTCAGAGTGCTGGTTTCTGTTCTCACTGTGAGTCCTGCATCATCTGAACGCGAGCCAGCGGGATTGTTATCAGGGTCCTTCTTAGGCATCTGTAATAAATATCCATTGTTCTTTAACTTTCAGCAGCTTCCCTTTGATCATCAAAGAAATTAAAGATTTGTTTTTTTAAAGAAAATTTGCTTTCCCGTGGAATCTTAGTGTTCTTGGCACTGTATGTGGGGGAAAAAAAAAAGCTTTAGAATTAAAGAAAGAGAAGCTAACATTTTAGGAGTGTCCGGGGTGGACAGACCCTCTGCTATGTAGTCTTACGTGTTAGCTTATGTAATTATTAATTAATATTTTGTATACTTTTTAGAGGTAGAAATAGATGCTCAGAAAACTGGGGTAACTTGCTCAAGGTCACCAGCTGACGAGAAGTATAAGCAGAAATGAGCCTCCACTTTCTATTAAAACAATTAGAAACATTCCCTTTATTTTTCTATTTTTTAGTGGTCAAGATGAAGGGAGCTAACATTTGGGTTTCTTTGCTCTATTCCTAAATATAAAACCAGAAACAAGTTTTAATAATTTCAGTACTTATAAACTCTAAATTATTTCTTTTATTCTTTAGTGTTCCGAAAGTCTTTTCACCCCATTCTAATAAATGTCTGAATTTTCAAAACTAAACAGAAAAACACCAGTCGGTTACTATAATTCTTGCTCTAGGAATAAATTAAAATACAAATGCATAGAAATCGCTTGGGCACAGCTGGGCACACATCAACCTGTTCCATAAATGGCAGCTAAACTTTTTTTTTTATCTATCCTTAGTTTATTAAGAGTTATTTATTATGAATTTTATTTTAATGGTACATTTTAGAAATACATAGTGATAACATTCATTATAGGGAATTTGTACCTATACATGATATATCTTGCTGCTTTTTTTTTCCACTTCCCTTCTCTCCCTTCATTAAAAACATCATACCACAGTGATATATGCACACGCATGTTTATAGCAGCACAGTTTGTAATAGCTAAATCTTGGAAACAGCCCGAATGTCCATCAACTGATGAATGGAAGAAGAAGATGTGGTTTTTCTATACAGTGCAGTACTACTCTGCCATAAAGAATGATAACCTTGAGATATTTCTAGGTAAATGGACGCATCTTGAGACCATACTCTTAAGTGAAATAAATTGGACACATATGTTTAAATACCACATTGTTTCTCTGGTGTGAGAAACTGAAAGTGTAAATAAGGACAAAAATGTATTATATTGGGAAAGGGAAGAAACTGTTCAAATGGGAAGGGGAACAAGGGAAGGGGAAAGGAACGGAGGGACAAGAGAAAAAAGAATGGAAGGAAAAAAATGGCAGCCAAACTTTTTAGGCAGAAAATGTTGGATTAGTCAAGAAAATGGTCCAAGTTGTGTCCATTTCCCCTCAGAGTTGGTGGGTTTCTGTATCCTAGAATGCTACCCACCCATCTATGCCTGGAGGGCTAAGAATGAAGAATCAAGCACAAAAGCTGTTTTAAGAATCTACTCCCAAGCTGCCTACGGAAGCATTTCAAGGGAGGCTGAAAGGAAACTTGAGTAAGGGATGAGGGAGGAAATGATCTGGCCAGACGTCACCTCGTCCTGCAGTTTTGTGGTGGCCTGGCGGGACTTCTCTGCCTCTAGGGTTTTCTCTTTCAGCTGCCTCTGCATTTCCGCGAGCTCCCTGCGATTCTTCTCCTTGTACTCGTCCAGCTGGTTCTGGAGCTCCAGAGTGGACGTGCGGGATGCCTCCACAATGTCGGCCATCTGGAAGAAGGGACACGGGCATGAGCCTGCTCTGTAACACTCATCTGGGGACAGCGACCTGGTGGGGGCCCTGTCCCTCCACGTCCCCTCCAGGCTCGGCCGCCTCTGACTTCTCCATGCTGACTTGGTGGCAGCGTCTCCTCTCAAGCTGGACTCGGTCCTGGTTAGACCCTCGCTCTGTCAGGTACTGTGCAGAATCAGGCACCGCCTTAACCTCCTGGGCCTCAGCAGTGTCCTCTTTGGAAATACTGAAAGCATCATCTCTATCTTCCCAAGTCATAATTAAAGTAACACAGACAGAATTCTAGTTAGAGACAAAATAACCAGTAAAGACAGTGGTGCCTGGCGTGTGTCAGAAAACAGTAGCTTCTAGGAGACAGGCGAACAGAGGTGCTGCGACCACCGGGGTTGTTCTGTTTTGTTTCGTTTGCAGTACTGAGAACTGAAACCAAGGGTGCTCTATAACTTAACTACACTTCTAGCGCTCTTTATTTTTTATTTTGAAATGGGGGTCTCGCTAAGTTGCCCAGCTGGCCTTGAACTTGTGATCTCCGTGCCTCGGCCTCCCAAGCAGCTGGGATTATTGGTGTGTGCCCCTATGCCCGGCAACTATCGGGTTCTGAAACTGACTTGGGTGCTCCTGGATACATTAGACAGATGCAAGCTCAGATTCTGCCCAGCGGTGCGGACTTCAATTCTGGGAGCGTGGGGTACGCGTGTGCATCCAAACCAAGCTGCTGCCTACTGTCACAACATGCTTCTGGGGCCAGATACTTAGCTTTTAGTTTCTACGTGGGACTCTCAGCAAGCCCAAAGAGCCGCTTCAGGACATCTGCAAAGTCCAGGAATTTTGTGCTTAGACAGAGGCCAGGCCTCCCAGCTTTCCTCAGACCCCCACGGGCCTGGATCCCAACAGGGCAGCCCACCCCATGCCCTCCTGCTCCTCACCTCCTTCTGCAGCTTCTCGATGGTCTCGCCAAGGTGCCGGCGCTCACTGTCCATCTCGTTCTTCAGCCTTCTTAACTGTTCCTTCTGCTCAATCTCATCTTGCAGCTTCTCGGACAGCTGCTTCTGCTCCTGGATGGTCCGACTCAGTTCTCTCTGCAGGTGGCAGATAAAGGACAATCCTAGACCAACCACAGTAACAGGTGGCAGAGGGACTTTGCAGCCTCAACAAGAGCAATCTGACCTGCTCCTTCCATGATACAGAGGAAGATGAGAATAAAGCCGCTGCAGACACACCAGGACCTTGTTCGTTCTGACATTCATTCAGGGACCAAAAGGGACATGGATTGAGCCAATGACACTCACAGAAATGTCAAGGCAGACCAGGAATGACAGAGCAGACCAGGGATGAAACACAGAAACGCAGCACTCAGTCAAGGCTGCTGGGGTCAAGAGAGTGTCTGAAACTCTGAATGTTTGTGCCTAAAAACTGAGGTACACTTATATTCTACACCAACCTAAACCTGTTTGGTAATTTGCATCCTGTTATGACTCATACCTAGAAGTCCCCCCAAAACCTCAGGTGCTCATAGGTGGGGCTTTTTGGAAGTGGCTGGATCTAAAATGTGTGATACCAGGATTAAGGGTGTGTGGTACTGGATTAGTCCACTAATCAGTTCATTATAGTTCTGGGTGTGGGTAATGGAAAGGCCCACCAGGGCTGTGGCTGGCACTACCACATAGGTTTGTGGCCTGGATGGGATAAAAGGGGAAGGGAGACTCACTGCTGTTGCCTGCTGCCTGCTCTGCCACGGACTGTTTCTCTTCTGCCACGTCCCTGTGCCCCGCTGCCCTGCCTGGGAGCCAGGTGACTATGAACTAAAACCTCTATAAATTGTGAGCCAAAATAAATTTTCCTCTTTTAACTCTGGGTGTTGGGTACTTTGTTCCAACAACAAGAAAAGTTACTAAATACCTGTGATACTCAGCTGCACATCTTGTATTCTAGAATTCATGCTACTATGTAGATCATTTTGAGAGTTAAAATAGCTAAAAATAAATCTGTAAGGAAAGAACACTGGCCCATGTGTCCAAAGTACAGGTGGGTAAAGGAGGTTGTAATCAAAAGGAGCCAGGGGTTATGCTTACACACAGAAGAAAGGAATTTAGAAATTCACAGGTTGGCAAACTTGATGAGCAAAAGGTGTGAAATGCAAGAGACACCAGTCAGAAAAAGTACACAGGGGTGGTTATGCAGTGGGCCAGTACGAAGTCAGTACTTAGTGCAAAACGTGGTCATCTGGAGGTGGTTAGTCCCCAGCTCCCTCAAGTCCTCCTCTCACTAAATCACCCAAACATATGTCCTTAAACCTGCAGCTCCAACACAAAATCCTGGAAATTCTTAGGAAGGCTCTGTTGGCTTCTCTAAATGGCTCAGTATTGGGCCATTAGCATGAGGATATTAAGAAGGGGCACAGCTGGGAATGGGGTGACATAACCCAAACACAGACTGGGTCATCTAGAAACTTCGGTCAGGTGCTGGGACTGAATAGAGGTTAGTACAGGAACACGTAAGGCCTACCCAGTCTGGTGTCCCTGCCAAGGCTGCAGGGAACAGTGGTTAATATTTGTACAGTGCTTAACAGTTTGTAAGCTGCTGTCACATGCAGTAACTCAAGCATCTTGAAAATACTCCCCAGTCACATTGGACTATCCTGGCTCGCAGAGCATAGGACAGCTTTGCTCTGCCAACTTCATGACATGGGACTAAAAGCCACCCATGGGGGCCTTCTAATCCCTGGGTTCTGCCAGGCTGACTCTGCTTTGAGAAGCAGCCAACACCACAGGGCTGCTGAACTTAATTGCTGTAGAGAAACAAGGTCAATAAAAATCTGCTGGAGAAGAGGAGGTAGCAAAAGAAAGGTAATTGGAAATTTCCCCCCACCCCTAACAGCCATAGCTGGGCACACCCCAGAGGCAGGGTCAAGCCCTGGGGTTTCTGTTTGCAGTTTTATCTAAAGTTATTGAGGTCAAAGAGAAAGAGAAAGTTACGGTAACACCAAGATATGGTTCCCTGGTGTGAAAGAAAACTCTTAAGGACTTAACTCAAAAATGTACATGCTTGAAAACAAATACAGAGTGTCAGCAATGGCTCCTCAGGGTCCCTAGATCCTTCGGTCCCAATCCCAAGAGTTCCAGGCCAGACAAGCCAACTCCAGCCCCATTCTCCCTCCATGTGGCTTCTGTACATCTGCCTCAACTTTTGCTTAGGCCCCTCCTCCCGGCCCCTGGGGACACCACAGTCTCACTCTGGTGAGACCGGACCACTCTGGGCCTGAGGCCCCTGGCACCTCTACAAATATGTACAGTGGGAAGGACAGTTTCTCTATGTCATTTTTACATTTCTTGTATGCTTGCCCTATTGCAAGGTACAGTAGTAAGATCAGTACAGGCAAGGAGCAGATTTTCTACCTGAGAATGCTGCCTAGCCTAGAGTCACTGTTATCCTATGACAGTAACTCACTGGCTGAAAATATTATGCCCATTAAGTGGTCTAAGGGGTTCTTGGATGGGGTACCCCTCATTTAAAGTGCAGGCTCTAGCCTTTTCTAACAGATCCTCTTTTCTTACAGCATGACCCACAAAGTTGTCTTTGGGAAGTATTGGATCATCTTTTTTTTTTTAATCATCTTAATAAGTTCCTGGGTTTAGAAACACTGTCTAGAGTGAACAATGTTCTACATACTCAAATATTCAAGAAATACGTTCCAATAAGTCACTGCTGAGAAAACATGTCTGAAATTCACACAAGAGGAAGCGATCCTGGGAAATATGCATTTTTTTTACTCTTTATGGGGGCAATGTTGAGGGAAATGTCTTGTAGCTAAAGTGACCATTTCTAAGACCCACAATATAAGCCTACTGATTCACAGTGGAACAACTACTTTTGCAAAAAAATTATTAGCTTGGAGAATCCTGGGCACAAAGTTGGTAGATGTATAGTGAGTGGTCTTGAACTTGGGGACCTGTTATGGCTTCTTTCTAGATGTTCCCCCAAAGTCTCACATGCTCATAGGTGGGGTATTTCAGGGGTGGCTGGATCTAGGGTGTATGAATGTGGATTAAGGGTGTGATACCGGGTTTAAGGGTGTGTGATGATTAAATTGTTTTAGCATAGTTCTGAGCATGGATAATGGAAGATCCACCCCAGGTGTGGGTAGCACCAACTAATGGGCTTGTAACATAGATGGGATAAAAGCGAAAGATGGAAGGCAGGCTGCTAGCTTTGCTGCCTCTTATCTGCCCTGCCATGGACTGTTTCTCCTCTGTGATGCCCCTCTGCCATGCCGCCCTGCCTTGGAACCAGCCAACTATGGACTGAAACCTCTACAAACTGTGAGCTAAAATAAATCTTCCCTCCTTTAACTTGTGGGTGTTGGGTTTTTGTCCCAGCAACAAGAAAAGTAACAAAGACAGGATCTTTATCCATCAGTGCATGCAGAGCCTTTGTACATGATAACTGAATGAGGTCCCAATTCATCCATATTAACGATAAGCAAGGTGCAGTGATCAAATGCATTCAACAAGTAGCCTGATGAGGAGGTTGGTCTCTCAGAGCTCCTGCCACAGAACAACCCTGGGCAGCAACAGGGGACTGCTACCACCCTCAACTTGTCTCCATACACAAAGGCCCAGTGCAGTGGGATATGGGAACACAGAGACCCGGGACCTCATTCCCTCCCTGAAGTGTCTGTGGCTCCCCCAGAAAAGATCTCTTTACCTCCCCACCAGCAGAAGCCACCTGGAAACAGAATCACAGACATCTCCACCTTGACTACAGCTCATGGACTGGACAGGAGTCAGGCCCTGGACCAAGGGGGAGGGTTGAGCACACTGAGGACTCCCTCATGTCCCTCTGCCATTCTGACTGTGTTGCAGCAAATCAGGTGTAAGTATTCAGCAATGTAAAAAGGAATGTATTGGCCACATAGGAAGGTACAGCAGATTGCCAAAGGCACAAGGGCTCTGAAATATAAAACGCCACGTAGAAAAACATACCAGTTACTTTTTCTTCTTCTGCAAGGGTTGAATACCCTTTTTCCCACCAGCTCTAAGGACAGAGGCATGGAAAATGTTATCAAATAGGGGCTGACTCTCTGACTCCCAGCTTTGGAGGAAACAAAGTGTTTCAGAATGATGGTGCACTTTTCCCAGCTTGCTTGAGACCAGCTAACTTGGGTACAGATGACACTGTCAGGGCAGTCTCAAATTCTTGACACATTGTGCCACCAGCATGGGCAGATGGATGACACACTCAGGAACAAGGCCCCCACACAAGCCATCGGTCAGCAAGACTTTCAGGGCCAGGTTACAACTCCAGAGGTGGAGTAGGCAGCAACAGCAGGAAGATGTGCAGCCCCCGAGGCCATCTTGTGAGAATTAACTCTGATGCACGGCTGGGAACCACTTGCACACGTGGAAAACATTCTCATTTTGTCAAAGGAGACGTCCATCCAAGACAGACTCTAGAACACACAGCTGTGCCCTCACTGGGCGTGGAGGTGACGCAGAGGTGCCAAGTTTTGTCCCTATTAAGAACAAATGTTACTCTCTTTCTGCCCTCACTATCCCCACACTAAACCCCATACTTTGGCAGCAGGGTAACGGTCGTCGTCACAGCTGTAAGCAGCAGCACAGTGAAACTGCCGTCACACAAAATCAGCCTGACAAGGCTTGTAACAAAGGCTTCGATCACTGGAGGATCAAGAAAGAAAGAACTCTAAAGCAAAGGCAGAAAGCCACTGAACTCTGCAGGCAAAACGAATTCCTGGCCATGCTGAGAGAAGGTGTAGTCTAGGGCTGAGGCCCAGAGTTAGGCTCCCTGGGGTGACACAGCTGTACTTGGAGGAAGGCTGCCATCAGGTATTTACAAACCCCACCCAACTCTTCAGGAGCGCCTTCCCATTGTTCTATCCCCGTGGACACTGGCCCCTCTCTCAAGAGCGCAGCAAGCTCCTCGGGTCAGCCCTCAATGCCCCTGGCTTTTGCCTCCTCCAAACGGGCCTGCAGATGTCTGGGTGCTGGAGTAGGTGGAAGGAAGGATGTACCTGGGCCATATAGAGGCCACTGTGCAAAGTCAAGGTAGAAGTCAGTGCAGCTTTATTAGAATGTATTTCAGGTAATCTCTTTAACCCCAAATGGGAAAATCTCATTTTCTAAGAAGCTACTGGCTTGGGATAGAGATAGCGATCTAGTTTCAAGGAAATGACTTTCTCTGGCTCCCTTTAATAGCCATCTTGAAGGACTGGACTCTGTGCAGTGTGTTTGCCCAGAGAAGAGAAGTTGGCTTCTGCCAGAAAGCCAGCCGCACACTGCCTCAGAGACCGCTCTCGCTGGCCTTCTCCCGCAACTCCTGTTTTATCTTCAGAAAGCTGTCGAGCTCTTTATTGTCTAGAGACTAGGTTTCTAACCCTGGCACTGACCCTCGGGCTGGATAATCCCTTGTCCTGCGTGGGTGCCATCCAATGTTTATAGTACGATCAGTACCATCCCTGGCTCTACCCACTAAGGGCCAGTACCTTCTTCCCAGCTGTGACAAGTAAAATTTCTCTAGACATTACCAAATGCTCCCCAAGTGGAGAACCAGCCAGCTAGCTGGAAAGTTCGATGGTGGTTATTACAGGTGCACAAGAGGCCCCTGGAAGGACAGGACTGGAGGCCATCCCCACCTGTGCCTTGCGAGGGAAGAAGGCCACAGCCCTGAGTGTTTACCTGAGCATCTGCCAGCTCACTCTCCAGGGCTTTTCTGGCTGACACAGCTTCTTTTTCTTCTTTCCTGGCATGCACAAGGGCCTCCTCTAGCTGCCACACTTCTCCCTGCAAGGAAACACTGTATCAGGTGTGCCTAGACTTGGGCTGTGTCTAAGAAAGGGACTCGTGCTGAGTGACAAAGACATCCACAGGTGTAGGTGGCTGTGGTCACAACACAGGTGCGGGGGCCCAAGATGACACTTGGCTGCTGAGCCCCTGGACGTGGAAGCCTGTGTGCAGTGCCACTTGCCAACATCTAAATGATCTACATTGGCTTTTAAAAATCCAAACGTCCAGGGGCTGAAGATTTAGCTCAGTGATTAGAGTGCTTGCCTTGTAAGCACAAGGGCCTGAGTTCGATCCCCGGCACCACCAAAAAAAAAAAAAAAAATCCAAACGTCCAGTCTCCCTGGAACATCAGAAACTGCAGGCGTTGGGCAGACCAGGACATGGGCAATTCTGCGGTGCTGTGCACAGAGGCCCAGGGGTGTCCCTTCTGTCAGCACTGTGCGCATCTCTGATGCTTCCCACTTACAGAGCACCCACAAACTAGTTGTTTTGCTAAAACCTGTGTAACTTCATCAACTTTGTGTTAAAAAAAAGAATAGTTCTGAGTGAGAACGGGCCCAAGGGAGGTGTGAAGAAGCCACTGTAGCACTTGGAGCCACTGCGAGCCTCAGAGAGTGAGTGGAGAGTCCTGTGCCCAGCTGTATCCTGTGCTGGCCTCCCATCCCTGTCTCCAGGCCTCCCATGCACAGCCTCTTTGAGGGACACAGAAATGGCTTTCAGCCTACTTGAGATTGCCGGAACCTGTACTACTATGGTATGCTAATAAACCGCTTCCCCCTTGAAGACCAAACCCAGCCTGGGCCTGAGGCCCTCCTCTTGCACTCCCCGTGATCCTCACCTTGTACTTCCGGAGCTCTTCCTCAGCACAGGCCTCGCTGCCTTTGCTGTCCTCCATCTGTGCCTGAAGCTCAGCCACTCTGTGCTCCAGCTCCTTGGCTCTGCTCTGCAGCTTCTCCTTCTCCTCCTTCAGCATCTTTTCCCGCATCTCAGCCCCCATGTGGCTCTGTTCTGATGTGTTGCTCCGGCTGGCCAGGACCTCCACATTCTGTTAAAAACACAGAGTGGTGAACTCGGGACCCAGACTCCACAGGCTGGCCCCAGGCGCTGAGGCCC
>PVJO010020899.1:0-31204 GCA_004026905.1 Hystrix cristata
CTCAGTCACTGAAATACCAAAACAAATGGGGCTAGTTCTGGAAGACCCACTCCTCTGGTATGGTTTCTCTAGATTATTTTAGAAGGCTGTATGGTTCTACTTAACTTACCATATGGAGAAAAAGCAAATGGAACTCTTTAGAGAAACTTTCACAAATTTCTGCCTTTTTCAAGTTATGGATTCATGAACTATGATGTAATTTGCTTTAAGATAATATCAATACATTTGGAGGTATCCTGGTAACTTCTGCTAATTTAAAATTTAGCAGGATCAATCTACACAAAAACACAACTTCTTTGCCAACAACAATGCCTAGTTTAAGAAGTTTTCAAAACCAGTTTCTTTCAGTAATTTCTGAGAAGAATTCGGATTTCAGTGAAATCTGTCCTAGTCATGGTTAAAATAGATTACATGCGTCCCAACCCCTGGGGCTCTTGGGTAGTCTGCCACCTCTAGCTGGAGTACCTGGCATCAAGATGGTGTCTCGTCAAGGCCTGACTCTTGTTGCTGCTTTTTTTCCCATTCCCCTCCCCCACACCTTCCTCCCTCCCTATTTACAAAAGATTTGTTTCCATTTTTTCCTTCCATTTCTTATTTCTCTTGACAGCAGAATGGATTAAGAAAATGTGGGTTTTTTTATACAATGGAGTACTACTCTGCCATAAAGAATGATAAGCTTGAGCTATTCCTAGGTAAATGGATGCATCTTGAGACCATACTCTTAAGTGAAATAAATCGGACACACATGTTTCTCTGTTCCACATAGTTTCTCTGGTGTGAGAAACTGAAGTGTAAATAAAGACTAAAATGCATTATATTGGGAAAGGGAAGAAAATGTCCAAATGTGAAAGGGAACAAGGGAGGGGTAAAGGAACAGAGGATCAAGAGAAATAAGAAATGGAAGGAAAAAATGGAAACCTACCTCTCTTCTTGACGCGGGGTGCAGGCTCTCATTCTATCCCTGCCTGCTGTTCCTCCGTCCCTGAACATGGAAAGAATCGAGATCGAAATGAGCCAATGAATGAAGGGCCCTGAAGAAAACTTTTTGAGTTGTGTTTTCTGCGAATGACGGCATGCATGGAGTATTACCAACCAAATGCTGGATGTTCAGAATTCTGGTTGGTGCTACCTCACATAGGCCCTCGTGGTTGTGCTCTGGCTGTCCTCACTCACCAGTCCTTTTAGAAGTGAACCTACATTACACCACTAAAGGCCCTAACCTATGCCACTTGTGGGTGTGGTTCCGAAACTTCACTGTCAATCACCACGTTACTTGTCTGGCTGGCCGGAGGCACCCAAGCAAAGACAGGGATAGCAGGCATGCCATTCCGGGAGTTTGAAGGTTACCCTCTGGAGGTTGAGAGCAAAACCTCCTCTTTTTGGGCAAGGTGAAAATCTTTACTATGAATGTCTATTTTAATTTAAGTGACCAAACTAACATTTATGAAGCAATTTAGAATGAGGATATTTGCTGAACTTAATATAGGTATTTGAGATGTAATGTTTAAGTATTAGATTTTGACTGGTTCTCTCAGTTTGTTTTATATTAAGTGGATTTTTAGCAAGAATAAAATCAATCATTCCTAGCACTGTGATACATAATATTTTTGAAATAGGACTTTAAACTTCAACTATCAGAATTTAAGGTATATTAACATTGGATATAAACCCATTTTCAGGTGATTATTCTATAGCTAAACTCAACTCATATTAAATCAATCTCCTTTTAGAATTGTAAAGTAGAAAATGTCTCTAGAACATTCTTTTAAATATTGTCTAAATTTTAAATAGCCAAATTTTAAAAATCAGTTTTTTAAAAAATAGTTTTGCTACTTCTGGGACCTTATAACCAAGTTTTTTTTTTTTTTTTTTCCCCTTCAGAGGAAAAGGACACTTTAGAACCAAATTGGGAATCATTAACAACATAGGGTTAGAATTGAAATGCTTACATAGTCTTAACTTTAATGGTAAAGTCTACTTCAATCTCTCAGCTCCTGAAGTTAGATAAGATCAAGTACTAAAGACATTATCTGGGTTTTTTGGCAGGTGAAGAAAGGCAGTAATCTTGTTCAAGCCAGTTCAATTTCATTTTCTAGAAGGTGCTTCTTGTCTTCTGAACAGTCTGTGTTTCCACATATGCCTATTCAATCCATTTAAATGAAAATAAAAACTTTCTGTTTTTTTTTTCTTTTGACTTCACAGCTGGCCTTAGAGAATTTCAAATAGGCTCCCCATCAGTTTCTCCATTTATTCAGAAGTAACTAACATGGTTTTAAAAGGCTATAAATACTAATCTGTAAAACAAGCCATCAAATACTCAGAATTATCACATGCCAGTTTCAAACTGTGTTCTCACAAGTTCTATATTCACAATACACCCAAGTGGCACTGATCTCTACCTCAGATTTTTATCTATTTGTATTTTAGTTATTTCTATTTTCTATAAGTGATTGCTTGATTATGAATTATTTGGAAGGCGTAGACAACGAGTTAATCATTTATGTATCTTACACAGACTAAGACATTTCTACACTGATTATTAGTTTTAAAATGAAATTCAAAATGTTATTTCTTAGATAGTCTGTGCAAGGTGAATCTACAGAATTTATATGCTCCCTTGTTGTAGTTGGACAAATGGGTTTTTCAGATGTGTTTGTGATGTTTTATTGATATTCGTTGTTTTATACCAGCTATTGTTAGCAATATCCTAAAAGGTATCTAATTTTGCCTACTATCATGTTCTGAGCACATAGTACATCTTAAGAATGACCACAAACCCAGGGCTGGGGATTTAGCTCAGTGATTAGAGTGCTTGCCTTGTAAGCACAAGGGCCTGAGTTCGATCCCCGGCACCACCAAAAAAAAAAAAAAAAAAAAAAGAAAAAAAAAGAATGACCACAAACCCAGATTTTAACTAGTTTGTAGTCTAAAACATAAATCCCATTATCATGTATTTATAGCTTTAGTAGAAAATCACATTATTATTCGTAGAATACATATACAACATAACTATGTTACTGACATAGCTTTTGCACAGAACTTGTGCTAAGACAGGCTTAAGATGTATCAGTATATTCACAGAATAGTAGTTTCTGAAACTGGTTAGTTTATCTAATACTATGCTAAAGGTTATTTTCTAATGACTTTGCTTAAGCAAAGTAAGTTTCAATAATCTCATTAAAACAATTTCATCATTTTTCTGACCTATAGGAATTACACCAAGACCATTGACTTTGGAGAACCAGTATATATTTAGCCTATCTTCATTCATTAATGACTTCTTTTCAGGTGCAAATACATTTTGGGGCGAAGATATGGAGTGAGGTACTCACAGAAGTAACACATAAACATTACAATTTCTTCCACCCATGGGAGAATTTTGAGCTAGTGAAGGTTTTCTGTTTTGGTGGAAGGTGTACCTAGAGTATTTAGAAGTTTGTTTTAGGCATAAGGCAGACTCTCCCCGCCCAAGCACTATGTAGAAGGATTAAAAATAACATGGAGAAGATGAGTCAAATACTGATTGTCCAAAGAAGTTCACTCAGAAAGCACAAAATATGAGGAGAATTATGCAGCAAAAAGAATACAGAAACAGTTCAGTGTTTCTGATTTCACTTCAGCTATCAATTTGCTTAACAAATTTACATTTTTTCTTTTCTTTTTGGGGAGAAAGGGGAGGCACGGTATAGTACGGTGATGGCACTACATAGTAGCACTTTTACAAAACCCAAGCTGTCAGCTGGTTAAGTCTTCCCAGGGCACCAGGTATTTCTGGTTTCCACTTCCTGAAGATGTACTTGAGGAAAGGACACGTCCGAGAAACCTAGGAACCAAGATCAGACTACTCATGTTTGCAGATTGTTTCCATACCACAGAACCTGAAAATTGCGGCCTTACAGAAAATTAAATCCTAGCAATTGTTTTATCCAGAAATACTCTAGATGAAGTTGCCCAGTCTGCTGTAAAAAAGTCTGTGAAAGAATATACTTATATGATGAAGCAGCCCATTTTATTTCAAACAATTTTAATTGACAAAAAAACTCACTTGATATTTAATTATACTCCACATTTCCATTACTTCCTCTCACATAGCATTTTTGTCTCCAGGACTGAAAGAGAATGATGTTATTCCTTCCATTCAGGGGTCCCTCTGACTAAGGGGACATTGATGTTCACCCCCGCTGCTGGCCTACCTGACCGGGTCAGCTCTCTGATGGGTGTGGTGGCATTTCTTTCTCCCTTCGCTCACTGGTACATACATTTCCTCTGCAATTTTCAAACTCATCTTAAATTTCTGTTACAGAAAGTGCTCTTTCTTCAGTTAAGAGTAAAGTGGCTGTGCTTTATAGCCAGAGTGTGTACGTATAATGCTATGAATTTGGTAATTACCTGAAGACACTTGGTTCTTTAGAGTTCACTTTTTCAAACTACTAAAATTATTATAACATATTAAGGTCAATTTGTATCCTTACACTACCATAAATTCTTTCACTTATTTGGTTGATAATCCACCTGTTTATGCAACAAGAAGTCATTTAAAACCTCTATAATGTTCAAATATCTATTTTAGTAGAGAATAGTAAGCAGAAGAGAGATGTAGAACATTGTGATGTATTCTATGCAGAAGTTATGCTTACAGATGCATATAAGCAGTGCGTCTAATATATTTCCCACTCCTAAGAGCATTATATAATGCATAGTCTCAAATTTTCATTTTGAAACAATTTTAGAAACACATAAAAATTACAAGAATAATAGAATTTTTCTACAACCTTCCTCTAGGTTTTTTTTTTCCCTAATATTAACATTTTATATAACCACAGCATTGTGATTCAAATTTAGAAATTATGATTACTACAGTACTACTTGCTAAGGTAGAGCTTTTATGTGGATTTTATACATTTTTTATGAAAATCCCTCTGTTATAGAATCCAAATTAGAGTCACACTTTGTTATTTAGCTGACGTATCTCCTTCGGTCTGTTAGAGTACCTTGGTCTTTCCCTGTCTTTTATGACCTTGCTATTTTTCAAAAGAATTGGTCAATCATATTGTATAATGACCCTCAGTTTTGGTTTGTCAGAAGGTTCTCCTGATTAGATTATATCTTTGTACTTCTGTGTTCTCATATCAGAGGGAACATGATTTTCCTATGTCTTATTAATTGCTTTTAACTTTCATTTCTTGAAATACTGAGTTTCTCTTCTGTAAGGTTTTAATTTACATCATTGAAGTAAGTATCATGAGGTTAATATTTTGAGAATATGCAAATATCACATCTTAGTTCAAATTGATTTAAAAATCCATTGGTGAATTTTGTCTGGAAGTAAAATGCTAACATATCAGAGGTGTTTTTGTACTGGTCTCATGTCTGATGCACTTATTAATTGGAATGCTTCTCTAAAAGAAAGCAACTTCTTTGCATTTAACTATTAATTATTTATATCTGCATTAATACTCGGTGCATTTTTGTTCTATGACTTACAATAAAAAAAATTCTTATTTATGTAGTTGTTCAAATAGTTTGAACTTTGTTCTTTGGAAGCTCAGGTTGGCTTCTAATTATTTTCTGGGTTTTTCTTTTTTGGAGAGGGGTTGGTTTGTTTTATTTCATTTTGGATTCATGTTCTCTTTACATGATTCCACCATTTTGTGGAAACTTCCTTATCTTTTAGCCTCACAAGTTTTGTCTACACTCCAATCCTGAGATCAACTATTCTCCAGGGAAACCTATGAATGGTATTCAGAAACCATGAGCTGGGTGGTAGGTATGCTTGGATCTTATTTGTCTCCACCTCCACTGTTTCACATTTCTGTATAGTAATATAGTAGGAATCACAAAAGATTAGCTTTCTGCATTTGGCTTTTTTTTTTTTTTTTACAAATAAACCCTTGTAACATTCATCTATACAGTTGTATGAATAGAGACAGTATTTTCTTTTATTTTTGAGTTGTATTTTATTGTATGGGTACATTATAGTATATTATTCATCTCCTTGATCAAAAGTACCTGGAATTTTTCCAGTGTTTGTGTTTCTAGTGAACACAGGGTTTCATTTCTCTTGAGAGAAATGACTGGATCGTATGAAAAAAGTATGTTGAATTTTTAAAGAAGCTGTCAAACTGTCTATTCTTATTACTGCAATATATGATGTTCATTCTAGAAGTATATGAGGGTTCTAATGGCATAGTATCCTAGCTAGTGTTTAGTATTACAAATTTTTAGAAATCTATTCTAATAAGTTGTAGGAGTTAAACTTAAATATGTCAACTCAATTGGCTTGAGAGCTATCTAGAGGGTTAGTAAATACACTTCCGTGTGTGTCTGGGAGAACAATGGGAACTATATGTATATGGTCTTTCCTGTCTAGTATTATTCTTATGTTGTGCTTCCTGTCTGCCTTGAACTTAGCAGATTTGCTCTACTGTGACCTTCCATCATGATGTTTCTGTCTTGGAGCCAGCCAATCACGAACTGAAAGCCTCTGAAACAATGATTTAACTTTTGTTTTCATTCATCTAGTATGCTTTTGATATGCAAATAATTCTGCCTAAAATAAGGTTACAAGGATTTTCATCTATTTTCTTATAATTTTTAAAAAATGTTTACTCTTACTTTTAGATCTAGAATTCATTTTTAATTAATTTTTTATTAAGTGTGAGGTATGGATCAAAGTGTTCTGATTTATGGCTTAACATATAGATGTCTAACTTTTCTAGCACAGTTTGTTGCATGGACTAACCATTGAATAAATCAATGAATTACTGTTGTGACTTTATAAAAAAAATTTGATTTTTTCTACACATCAACTTCTCGACCCTGTTTCTCTCACTGATATCTGAAGACGCTTTGCCAGTATCAGACTATCTTGATTATAGTAGCTTCATAGTAAGTCAGAATTGAAAAATGTAGTTATTGCTGTTCACTTTCTTCTCATATAAATTTTAGAGTCCACTCTTTACTACATACAAAAGAGCCTCTAATATTTTGATTGTATCTACACTGATGATATAAATTATTATTGACAAACTTGATCAGTAATGGACCTGGCTGCATATATTTTATGTTTTCTGTCATATACATTCTGTATTATCATTATCTTTTAAATTTGTGTAGTGCTTTAAACATGTAAAACAAAAAACCATAACTGTGGCATGTACAAGAATAGGGCACAAACTATATTTGGCATGAAGGCCATGTTCAGCTGGCCTGTACTACTGTATAATACTATGGAAAAAAGGTACAGCCATATATATATACACACATTTATAATTGCACATATTATATTAATGAGTTATCATGTGATGTTTAGATAACATGTTTATATTGTGTAATGTTCAAATAAATGTGAACATTTCTAACACTTGGAACATTTACCGTTTGTTTGTGATGGAAACTTTCAAAATCATATTTTCTAGCTTTTTAACAGCATTGACTCTTTCAATCTTTGAAAAAAGTATATCTCTTTACTTACATGGGTTTTTAAAACTTCTTTTCATCAATATTTTATACTTAGGGCATACCAGCCCTGCAATTTTTTTTTATAATTATACGTAAGTATTTCACTCATTTGATGCTTGTGCAAAATTCTGTGCCATTTGAATTTCAAAATGCAATTGCTTATTTGAAATTATATGGAAATATAGCTCCTTTCTGTAGAATAACGTTACAGCTATCACCTTTACAAAATCCATCAGTTCGGGGAGCTTAAAAAATATTATTTGAATATTTCTTTCTATCGTGATGGAATAGAACTATTTTTTACTCTTTTTTATTCTACTGGGTGGAACTTGCACTATGCAATTGAATAGAAGGGGCAAGACTGGCCTCCGTTTCACCGTTGTGGTCTTAAAACGAACATTCAATCTTCCAACATTCACTTTGATTTTACTGCCGCTATTTTTGAGGCATTTCCTTTTGCAAATAAGAAAATTTTCTCTCTGCTGTTTTCACTGATAATTTTTTGTCAGGAATTATGACAAAATTTTGTCATAATTTTTTGTCAGGAAAGTATTTTAAATACTTTCATTTGTGTTTTCTCTATCTCTTTAGAAGTGAGCACAGAATCTTCTTTAATCTATTAACATGGTGGATTACCTTTATTGATTTTAAAGGTGAATTTTACACTCTTACACTAATCTCACTTTGGTCATGAGATAGTTAAAGTATTAATCCTTTAATCTATTTCTGTATTTAACAGTACATCTATATTCACAAGAGTCTTGTTCTGAACATTTTATGTCAAGAGAATGCTGGGCTAATAGAATTCATTGGAAAGTACTTTTCCTTCTTCATTATCTGATATATATGTGTGTGTGTACATATACATGTATACATATACACATATATGCATACATTCATCTGTGCGGTGTGCTCTAAAGATACAGTGAAAGTTTAAAATAATGTGTTATGATAAAAGACACATTGCCATTAATCCCCCTCAGCATACCCCCCACCATACATTCACACCACCCTTCTTGCCACTTTCTGAAGCAGTCCTCTGGCAAATGTCTTTACTAGGTGTGATAAAAAATTTGGTGAATGCTACTGCCAGGTGCCACACCAAAAAAGGGCGGACACATAAAAACATCCCAGTCCTTCCTCATCTACCTTATTCGAGGGGTTTGGTGCCCATGTGACTTCTGGTGCTTCATCAACATCAAAATGACCATGAAAATTAAACATTTTAAATTGACTCAAGACATCAGCACTGCCAGCACAACCAAAGACACTCATGATAGAGGACTCCCAGAATGGCCCAAGAAAGTGGCTAGAATTCCAGGGTAAGTGTGTTTCAAGTGAGGGCAAGTATTTGAGAGGGCTTGATGGCCATGTATTCTCTACCATAATATTTGTTTTTTAATTTAAACCTTCACCTTAATTTTCAAACACAGTGCTTATGTTATTGACAAAAACACTGGACAAAGCAGTATCTTGTAACATATCTAAAAACCTCTTCTCCCAAATGAACTCTTTGAAATGAGTCTTAAATAGTCTTTCAAATAAACCATGTGAAACATGAGCATCTTTTAAGGTCTTCACAGCAATAAGTTCATGAAGATTTTTTTTCCATTTTTTATAGGAATGCAATCAAAGATTTGTCAAAGCTCTTCCACAGCATTTTTTTTATTAAAAAAAAAACTGACTCGATTTTAATATTTTCTTTTATCTTTTTTCTGAATCCTGTTCACATGTGAGGTCAGATGAATGTCAACCCATCTTCAATACTGGTCACAATCTGCTATGGTTTTAAATCATTCATAAAATGTTTATGTTTTATAGAGAAAGATATTATGATGACTTCCTTAACTGCACTTTTTTAAACATCATGGTTTTGAAGTCTAAGAACATGGAGAGGAATCATGTGACTGTAGCATATGAGCTGTGCTGTTGATAAGGTAGAAAACATAGTTGTCGAGAGGGTTTTAAATGACAAATGACACGATATTCTGGTGACACAGTTGTGCTGGGGACTGACAAGAGAAACAGCAATTTTTTCACTTAAAATAAGTAGTGAAAGGAGTTGACAAAGAGTAGTGAAAATAAAATAGGAGATAAGTGTTACAGACAACAGGTTTGATCAACACAATACTGATTACTGAACTCTCAGCATTGTGCTGAGATAATTTGATTATTTTTATAAAGTATAAAATATAAATCAAATCGTGATGACTATTTCTTATACAATAGTTTAAAAATCACATTGTAGAAAGACCAAACTTAGTGATGTTTATATATTTATTGAATGTTTTATTCAAGGGCATCGTTTTTATTTTTACAGTAACAAAATAGAAAGGAGTAAAATTACTTCTACTTTTTTGACAATATAAAATCATCAACAAAATGCAGATGTTGCTGTTTTTAATAAGAATGCTGTACAATAAATACCATATAGGTACATAGATAATGAGTTCCTTAGATATCACTACACTCATATAAAAATAAATATTTATTAAGGTAGATAAATAAATGTAGATAAACAAATGTAGATAAAGTAACTCTTCAAGATACTGACTTGGAAAGCCACAAAGGCTACATGCTAAGGGACAACATCACCTTTAATTATGTGACCAAAGAATTTATTTATTTAATTTTTTATTAGTACGTGTTTGCAGTACATAATGATTACATTCATCATGGGGGATTTGTGCATGTACATAACACATCTTAATTATTTTATAATATGGCTGTTAAATCCTTTTTTTTTCCCCCTGATTTTTACTAAGTAAAAACTTGGTGTAATTCAGCAACTTGTTCCAGTTATCCAAGTGGAAAAAGGATGTCTTGTTAGACTTTAAACTCTCGTGTCTTTTTGTTCATCGAATAAACACTTAATTATATCAGCAGAAAATATACGGATATCATGCTTCATCTCCAAAAATTGCCTTTCAATTGCTGAACTATCGATGTAGAAGAAAATGTAATATGGAAAAAATATTGTTTAAACCCTGTCTTGTCTTCTACAGAGAATATCAATGTTTTAAAATGTGATTTCCCAAACATCTGCTGCAGAACCAGCCAGGGCTGGCCATGTTCTCAGGGCTCCTCTAGCTGCCAAACGCGTCCTGTGCGTGGTAGTAATGCTGGCTCAAAAACTGGAACCTATCACAAAAAGGGCGGAGGGTAGCAGGGCGACGTGAGAGAGGAAGGGTGCCAAGTTTCCTCAGCATCTCCTACATGTGTCCCGTTGCTTCGTGACTGCGGTATTGTTTATTCCATTTCAGAGTGGGAATTACAGCACGAGAGACGGTTAGAAACGACACTGCGTATCAACGGAAAATACAATTAGCTGCAGATGGCGAGGCTCTGCTTATCCTCTGTTACCTGGCGTTAAAAAGGTGATGATTCATCACTGAATTCCTGGCTTGGCTGAAGTCAGATGAACCGCCGTAGGGGGGAAGTTCAGCATTCTCGCTCTTTTCATCCCCTAATTTCTAGAGTGAATTCTAGAATAAAAATTCCATTATTATAGCAAAGAATAATAACAACTGTGGTGACTAAGAGTCATGAGACAAAAATACAACAGAATATTGATTGGACATCTCCTACAAGATTGTAAAAATAAGTATAGAATGAAAGCGGAAAAAGTAACGTTTTTCTTGATTTCACAAAAGTTCAGTTAATGCTTTCATGGCATAAATTATTAGAGCACTGGATGCTGAGCGATGACGAAATGTATGTCTGTCATGGGTGCCACCTACCTCCAAAAGAACCGCCGTGGAAGGCTGGAATATTTTATTTCTCACGCTTTATCTCTCATTTCATTTTTTCTGAAGATAAAATATTTAATTAAAAAATAATTTCCACTGTCAGAAAAAGATAATGAATAATATCACAAATACCTAAATCATGATTTGTTAAGTGTTGTAATAGCCACAGTGGGTGTGCACGTGTGTGCATGTTGCCTGTGTATGCAAACATGTGAAAGGATTTCATACAGGACCTATTCATGTATTGTTACACACATCAATAACAAACATATGTATATTTAAAATACATGTTACAATATATAACAATATATACCTATATGACTAGCTAGTCTACCTTTTGCCCATTGGTTATTGTTGCTGTTCCAACTGCCAGTATGTGTATAACTATTTTTGTTTGTTTCTAAATTTTCATCTGATTGTGTCATTACCACAGTGTTTTAATTAGTGACTTTGTAATCATTCTCATTACCCTATTGTAGCAGGTCTTGACTTTTATTTTTCCTTATAAAATATATAAAGTCTTTGATACAAACTTTTGGATCCACTTCCTTACTTTTACTGGAATTATAAAATTATTTTGGGAGAAATGTGATTTGGCACTTATAAAATTCACGTTTCATATAAAAATATGTTTAGGTACTTTAATAAGTATCATAATTTCCCATAACTTCTGAAAACTTGTGAAAGTTATTTTAAAAACCTTAATTTTTGTTGCTATTCCAAATTATATTTTGAAATTAACTATTTATCATTGGTAGTTTATGGTATTTAAGTGTTTTAATGGTTTTTATATACTGGCTTATATTTAAAAATATATTGATAAATTATAAATCTTTAGATTTCTTTAATGCACTAGCAAAGGATCATATCATCTGAGGTGAATGATAATTTAATTTAATTTCCCTTGTACATTTTCTTTTTCATGTCTAACTCATTTGACTTAGATCACCAGTAGTATCAAAAGTAGTAGTGATGGTTGGCACCGAATTTGAGAGAGATGTTTTATTATTTCTTCATTTTCTAGTAGATGTATACTTTAAGGAAGATTTTAAAGGTAAGATTTTCCTTATGTATTCCAAGTTCGCTGCCTTTCTTTTTTTCTTTCTTTCGTGGTTTAGATCACGGATGAGCTTATAGCTAATGTGACCCTGAGAGATGAAGCCTGGTTGGAGGAGCCGGGTCCCTGCAGGGGTAGCCTGGAATGTTATACCTCCCTCTCTCCTCCCTTGATATCTCCCTGCTTCCTGCGGCCATGTCTTAGCTCTTTTTTCTGTCATGCCCCTCTGCCAAGTTGCCTTGCCTTAGAACAAGTTAACTATGGACTGAAATCTCTACAAAGTGCTAGCCAAAATAAATCTTTCCTCCTTAGAGTTATGAGTGTCAGATATTATTTCTCAGTGCTGAGAAAGTCACTCCGACAGTCTCTCTCTCCCTTTCTTTCTTTGTTGTAATGGCAGGGATTGAACCCGGGGCCTTCACGGTCAGCTACATGCTCAGCATTTTTTTTTTTTTAATTTATTATTTGGCAATGGGGTTATTAAGTTTCTAAGTTGACCAGGCTGAGATTGAATTTGTAATCCTCCTGCCTCAGTCTCCCAGAGTGCTAAGATTACAGGTATGTACCATCATGCCCAGCCATTTTCTAATATACATACTTTAAGAGTTGGAGATTTTTGCAGGCAAGATTATCCCTATTAATTCCATGCCCAAGGAAAAAAATTTAAGGAGAGTACTTTTTTTTACTAATATGTCCATATTTATTGCTTTATTCTTTAAAAGTTGCCAGTTATAATCCACATGAGTAATAATCCCCGGGATGGCCGGCATGCTCCCCTCTGCTGGGTGTTCATACTCTCTGCATAATCTCTTCCCCCATCTCTAACTCTTTTTTATTTTCTTCTTCTTTTTATTTTAATATTTCCTTTGGTTTTATTGTTTACGCTTCACTACTTTGTGCACTTAGAAATTTTTTTCAACTTTTTTATTGGTACATATAAACTAGCACAACCATTATGGAAATTAGCATGGAGATCACTCAAAAAATTTAAAAAGAAATTCCATTCAATCTATTCCTGTAGTAGTTGGCTTCACAAAACAGTTAAAGACATCATATTACAGTGATACATTCATATCCTTGTTTACAACAGCACAATTAGGGGCTATATGTCCATCAACAAATGAATGAATAATGAAAATGTGGAATTGATGCACAGTAAAATGCCACTCTACATGGAGCTCCTTTCTACCCAATAGTGTATTTTAATCTTTTAACAAATTAGTTTAATCTTTCTATATTTATTGTGAGTGTTCATCCATTGGAAGATCCCCTGTGTTAATAGACTCTAGCATAATTGAGTGTACTTTGCAAATATTTTCTACAGTGATTGATAATGCTAGTCAATTCCATGGACATACATGCTGTCTTACATGTTTCCGAAAGGAGATTAATTACATTTATTACCTAAATGAAATATATGAAGAACCATGCTATTTTATTTTTTAGGGTAGTAATTGCTAAAATAGAGAAACTATAGTTTCTTGGTACTAAAAAAGGATGTCAAATTATTGTTCAGTATAATATGGAAAAGATATTTTAAAAAACATCATCATAAGATATTTTTCTATTTTTAAAACAATGTAAATGTGCTACATTTGTTTATTCAATAAATATTTAGTATCTATGATATGTCAGCCTTGTCTTATTATAATGGTTTGATAATTTGTATTGAAACATAAAATGTTCCAGGCATAATAAAGAAGATTATGTTAAAACTACTTTCTATATTGCGTAGTTTGAAATCTGGATTAAATATTACCTTAAAATATTTGAAGGTGTGTTAGTTTGGGCTATCACAAATAAACAAAATTTCTCTTGCATGATTATGGAGGCTGTAAATCTTAGATCAGGGCACCAGCATGGTTGGCTTCTGGTGAGACCTTTTCAGCCATAGCTGCAGATCACAGTGCTCTTGCACTGTGGGAAGAACACCAGCTAGTTCTCCACCAATATCTCTCCTGAGTACTCTGTCCTCACAAGCTAGTCACCTCACAAATGCTCCATCTCCAAACTCCAGTGTTTCGGGAATCATGCTTTCAAGGTATGAATTTTAGAAGGACACATTCAACCCACTGCAGTGTAACCATAAAACCAAGGACTTGGGGAACCAAAATCCTAAAGAAGCAGGTAAATGGATGGAGATAAGATTTAAATTCATTGCATCTTTGTACTTTTGGCATGCTTGTGAATTTTTGTTTTGAAGTAGAGAGACTTAACAAGTTTATTGTGGGAGATAAAAAGAGATGTCTTCATAGAAGCACAAATACAAAAACCATAAGGACAAAAAAAAAATCAGAAGAGAGTATACAAACTCAACAGATGTTTGAATACATCTAATTGGTTTCTCTGAGGAAGAAGGAAGAGATGGTGGAGAAATAGTAATATTTATGGCAATACTAGTCTTGAATTTTTCAAACCTGGTAAAACTATATAGTTATAAATTTAATCCTTACACCTCTATACCTTCAAACCAGATTAATGAAATAAAAATACTAAAAGTTATGACAAAATATTTGTATTAGGAAAAAAATGGAGATGCATTATCTTTAAACTGTATTAATAAGACCAATAGCAAACTTTCAAAAAATGAACAAGAAAGACAATAGAAAAAGCTTAAATTTGTGACAAATTTACTAGCAATATGTTGAAACCTTTCCCAAGCTTTCAAAAATGAAATATAAATGTACAAACAAATACCAGTTAAAGATTTCATTTTAGACGAAAAGAAAAATTAATGGAAACCAAAGGAAAGAGATTATATGTAGGTAAATATAAATGGGAATTACTTTAAAAAAGAAAAATAATTTTATGGTGTTCAAACATGGAAATCACATGCTTGACCATGGGCATGGAGAGGTTAAGGGAATTACAATGTGCTGAGATTTTAGCATAACTGAGAATAAGAAAGAACAATAATTTGGATTAGATTTTACTATGTCAAAGATGTATACTATAATCTTTGATCTAGCTCCTAACAATAAAAAATATGGTTAGCATATTAATAAAGATAAATGTAGGGCTGGGGCTTTAGCTCAGTGATTAGAGTGCTTGCCTTGCAAGCACAAGGCCCTGAGTTCGATCCCCGGCACCACAAAAAAAAAAAAAAAAGATAAATGTAAAATAAATATATTTGATTTACTCTAAAAATATCAAAAGAAGCAAATAGATGAGTGTCAGATAAAAAAGTACAGAAAAGGAGGTGTATAGTAATCCAAAAAAGAAGTAGAACTTCCATGATCCTAGTCAAATTTAGGTTCCCACTCTTAGCAGTTGAAAGAACCACAAAATAAAGTATTCAGGAAAGAAATAAATGATGTGGGTACAATTTTCAGTCAAGTAAGACTAACTGACATTTATAGAGCACTTCACCCAAAGGGAACAGAATACTCACTGCTTTCAAGTGTCCTTTATCTGTTGACCAAGATAAGTCATATACCACATTATCTTTCATTTAAAAGAATTACTTGTTGAATATTATATATAATAATTTGATTAACAAGCTCAAAAAGTTGAAAAAATACTGAAAAGACACAGAAAAGATTAAGTAGTAGAATTTTCAAAACATAAGAGATATGTATTTAGAACAATTTCAATAAAGCAAAATAAAAAGACTAAAAAATAAAAATACATACCCCACACATGCAACAAAATTTCAACGTTGATATGGAATAAAATGGACATCAGCAGAGATACTAATGAGCTTTAGAAATAA
Source organism: Hystrix cristata (assembly GCA_004026905.1). Classification (NCBI taxonomy): domain Eukaryota; kingdom Metazoa; phylum Chordata; class Mammalia; order Rodentia; family Hystricidae; genus Hystrix; species Hystrix cristata. The sequence continues at coordinate 15,980 of PVJO010020899.1, forward strand.
AAAAGAAGACATCATTTTGCTAGCATATCTGACTCTGCAGAAGACAGGAAGTACGATTTGACATAGAGACTAACCACAGTTTGATTTTAATGAAGGACACACCCACATTAATGTAAATGACATTTTAGAATTACTCAGAATTCTAGGAACTAGATCGAACAATCTGCTAAAGGCTTTGCACCCTAGGCCATCTTCAGACAAAACCTTAAATAACGATTGGGATCAGTACATAATTGACAAAAGACACTCAGGTGGTACCTCATAGGGTTTGCCACAGTATCCATAAACAAAGGTAAACTTAAGAGCATGTCATAAATATGAGTGTTATTAAGCCTCCTAGGATATTAGTTAAAAATCTCCAACCATTGCATTAAATACAGAGTACTACGTATTTTGCATAACTCATAAATTAAAGTATTTTCTGAACTGGGCATTGTGGCAAAAGTCTGTAATCCAAGCACTCTGGGAGGCTGAGTGGGGAGGATCACAAATTTGAGCCTAGCCTCGGCAATTTAGCACTTCAGCTACAACCTGTATTAAGATAAAAAAAGTTAAAAAATAAAAACAATTTTAAAAAATCTTAGAACAAAGGCCCGAACTTAGTCTCTATCCACAAGCACATGTGTGTGTGCACGCACACACACACACAGAATGAGGCACATAGACACATTTTCTACACTATTAAAATGCTTCAAAATGTAAAATAAATTTACAAAGAAGTATATTTCATGATGCCTGAAAATTATATAAGATTTACACTTACCCTACAACTAACAAGAAGATTTATTATATTGTTTGTATACATGTATGTGGTTATGCATATGTAAAGAAATTCTGCAAAGAAAGAAGACAATAGGAATTAAAAAAAAACACATTCCTTTATAAACTTATTTTTATTAATACATATTTGCAGTACATGCAATTTATAATCATCTTGGGGAATGGGTACATCTATGTACTACAGCTTGTTTCTTTTTTTTAAATTCCTTTCCCCTTCCTTTCCTTTCCCTTCCCACTCCCTCCCTCCTCCTCTAATTCCCCCATCCTGACTTTCATTCTTGTTGATATTCTTAATCTTAGCTCATGTTATGGCATGTAATGCTTATATTCATTGAAGTTATTATTAGATTTCTGTACATGGTATTTTCATTCTACTTACTTCTCCTTTCCCTCCTCCTCATCCCTTGTCCGCATTTTCCTGGACCACTTTCTTGTTACAGGAGATCCATATTTGTCCCCTCCTATCGATCCTTTATTATTCTCTTGTTTTTACTTGGCCTTACTCCAATGAGAGGTACCACATTATATTTAAGCTTGTGTGTCTGCTTTATTTCACTCAACATTATATTTTCCAGGTGCATCCATTTTCCTACAAATGTGTCAAATTTGTCCTTCTTTATAGCCAAGTAGTATTCCATTATATGTAGATACCACATTTTCTTTTTCTGATTGTGTGTTGATGGGTAGACAGGCTGTTTTCAGGATTTGGATATTATGAATTGTTCTGCTATAAACATTGTTATGCATGTATCACTGTAATATGACATCTTAAGCTCTTTGGGGTTGATACCTAGAAGGGAGAGAGCTGAGTCATATGGAATTTCTAATTTCAGTTCACTGAGAAATCTCCATACTGATTTCCATAATTGTTGTATTACTTTACATTCCCACCAACAATGAAGCAGTGTTTCTTTTTCACCACAGCCATGCCAGGACTAGCAGCTGATTTCTTAATGATTGTTATTGCTATTTTTTTCTGGAGTAAAATGGAATCTTTATATTATTTTCATTTGTATTTCTCTATTGGCCACATAAGTTCAATGTTTTTGAGTTTTTTGTATATTCTAGATATTTGTCCTCTGTCTGAAAAGTAGTTGACAAAATTTTTTCTCATTCTGGAGGTTGTCTCTTCACTTGAAAATTCATTGATTCTTTGTTGTACAGAAGCTTTCTAGTCTGGTGCAATCCCATGTGTAGATTCCTGCTGTTTTTCTTGTGCAATTGAGGTTTTGTTTAGGAAATCCTTTTCTTACACCTACGGTCTCAAGTGTTTTACCTAGTTTATCTTCCAGTAGATTCGGTGTTTGTTTTGGTGTTTAGATCTTTGACTCATTTTTATTTTGATTTAGTAATTGGTGAGAGATAAGGGTTTCAATTTTCTTTTTTTTTTTTTTTTTCATTTTCAATTTTCTGAACACAGGTAAACAGTTTTCCCAACATGACCCATTGAATAGGCTACCTTTCCTCCAACATATGCTTTTGGCCCCTTGGTGAAAGATCAAATAGATGAATGTGCCTGGGGCTGTTTCAGTATCTTCTATTTTGTTCTACTGACCTACATACCTGTTTTTGTTCCATTACCATGCCATTTTTATCACTATCACTTTGTAGTATAGGTTGAAGTCAGGTACTGCAAGACCTCTTGTTTTGCTCTTGTTGCCCAAAACTACTTTTGCTGTTCTGGGTTTCTTCTGGTAACACATTAGTTTTAGAATTGTTTTCTCTAGTTCTGCAAAGTACACTGTTGGTATTTTGATTGGGACCGCAGTAAATATGGATACCATTTTGGAAGTATGGCCATTTTGGCTATATTGCTCCTGCCTCTCCAGGAGCAGAAGACATGTTTCCGTTTTCTGATATCTCTTCAATCTTCTTTTTGAAAGTACCATAGTTTTCTTTGTAGAGGTCTTTCACTTCCTTAGTTAGGTTAGTTCATAGGTATTTCATTTTACTTGAAGCTACTCTGTATGATTTATTTTTCATAATTTCCTTCCAATTGAGTTAAAGCACATATTCTTAAAGGGTAACTTTAATGCACAATGTATATGTAAATGGCTAGTAAGCATATAAAAACATCCTGGATTCATTAAATCCTCAGAGAAATGAAAACTAAAATCATAATTAAGCACCAAAATAAATTATCAATATTATGCTTTGGGGATGATATGAAATACCAAATTACAAGCTGCTGGAAGGAGCATAATTTGCTGTGATCTTTTTGGGAATTGTTCGTAATGTAAACTTCCCAGTATGGACTAAGCTGAACACATTTGCAAACTGACCCTGTAATTTCATTCCTATATATAACCTCAGTGTGAATATGTCTATACTGCGCCAAGAAGCATGGCAAGAATGTTTGTAGAAGCATTATTTTTAGTTCCTCGAAATGGGAAACCCACCAAATGTTAATCACAGTAGAATTTGTAAGTGATTTATGTGATATTCAGTTGTGGAATGCTGAAAAGAAGGAAAAAAAATTGAGCTTCAGGTACAGATCACCTGACTAATTCTCACAAATACATGGAATGAAATAGATCACACATATAGCAGTACATACTTTGGTCTTATTGATGTAATTTTTTTTTTTTTTTTTTTTTTTTTTTTTTTTTTTTTTTTTTTTTTTTTTTTTTTTTTTGTGCCAGGGATCGAACTTAGGGCCCTGTGCTTGCTAGGCAAGCACACCAACCACGGAGCTAAATCCCTAGCCTATTACTGATATAAATTTTAGCTGGAAAAAATATTCCGTGCCCTTAACTTTTCTTTTTAACTATTTAACTATTTAACTTTTTTTTTTTTTTTTTTTTTTTTTTTTTTTTTTTTTTTTTTTTTTTTTTAACTAGACGGTCATACAGTAAGCCATCTGGGGACCAATAGTGTTCTTCATGCAGAGCGGAGTGTAGTTACACAGGTGTGGTCATTTTGTCAGTAAAACAAGCTCTATATTTTCATTTTCTTTGCACTTTGTGAATGTGATATTTAAGTCAATTCCATCCTCTCATTCTCCTACCTTGTCTAAAAGAGAAAAGATACCTATCATTTTTACCTAATAAATAAAAGTAAAATTAACCCATGAAGCTCTAGTAAGCGCCAGATTTTATCATTTTTGAAATAGGTCATGAAAGTTAATAAATATTTATTGTGCATGAATGGTACAATTTTTGTCAGTGAATAAGAACATGTAGATGAATGAATAAAAACTGGGAAATTTATAAGAAAAAGAAGTTGAGAATATATATGAGAAAATGACCATATGAATAAATAAAATAATTCTGAATAGAAATGATATGAACATGCATAAAGAAGAACAAAAGCTAGAAAAAAAATTAGTAAGAGGAAATGGTCTTTCTTTAACCCTGAAATTTAAGGAAGATATCCTGATTGATCTGCTATAAAACCTCTTTAGAATATGATTAACAAGTTAACATTTGGAAACAACATAGCTAGCTATTCCTCCAGTATTATTAAAAATCATTGCTAATATGCCATCAATTTGATGGAAAAATTTTAAATGTTTCCAAATATAGGTTAAATAACTAAATAACTTTGGTCACATTTGATATTACCTTTATAATTATAGGGTTTTCTTTCCCAGAATCTTGTGACTACAGTCTTTTATTATAGATGTATGCATAGACCGTGTCTCTCTTCTATCAGCTTAGTAAAACTGAGTGTATTTTGGCTGAAGTTTAAAAAACCTTTTAAACTTTTAAACTTTGAGTGAAATGTGTATATATTCCTAAATTGGTGATTAAATAATGTTCTGTCACAAGACTTACATTGTGATGAGAAATACACAGTAGTGACCGTGTATCTGGTGGCCTTGCCCATTTAATGGTATTCATTACTGGTGACAATACCTTCATTTCTGCCACTGCAGACAACTGTGTCGGGCAGGGACAATCATTTCCCTCCCTAGCATCTCCATTAGCAGAGCACAGAGCTTGAATAACAACTGGTACCATCCCAGGCCACTGAACAAATCCTGGAATAAACTACATTCCTGTTCAGGAGTTCACCACTCTAGTTTTGAAGCAGAAAAATGCCCTTTTAATTTAACTCTGCAGAGCCTAAAGACAACAAGAAAAGTAATGGTAAAAATCACAGAAAGGGCTGTTGGGTTTGGAGAGTTAGGCTATTTCCACTTCTTGGAGCTTCAACCGTGTAATGGTATTGCCATCATTGAAGCTGAAATACCTGTGAAGAGATATCCAATTTTAGAAGCTGAAATATTAGGAGGTTTTTCTATTGTGAAACAATTTAATCCACCAGACATAGATACCAGATTAATTGGAGACAAAAAAAAATGACCAAGTTAGTTGTCATCGTAATGGTAGATAGTGATTCCTGACTTTCAGTTTATTGCTAAGTATTTACTAAAGATTCTGCAAATTGTGACCTTGCCAGCACTCTAATGACAAACCTTTTATGTTACACCCAGAGATTTACACGGAAGTAATCTAGCCCAAGACATTTACTATTTATATGGAAACAAAGCCCAAATAGCTTAAGAGACTTGCTCAGAATAACAGTTGGCTAAGGATAAAGCCGGGATAGAAACCGTGTTTTCTAAATCATACTACATTTGCATATCCTAAGAGGTAATTTGAAAATAATGACAATAGGCATCAAAAATGTTCATCACGGGGTTCAGAAATTTGGAAGGCATATAAGAATCTAAACTTTCAAATGTTACAGAATGCTTTAAGAACGTGATTTTCTTGACAAAATCATGGTAGTTTCCTATTACGGTGACTTACTATGACATTGTGAAATGAAATCCATTCCTAACGTGCCCTGAATTTGCATATGCAGTGGTTCTACTCACTGGCCAAGGCCCATTTTCTTGGGCTTTCACATACAGAGCTAAAATTCTGAATTCTCATTTACTTGAGGCTAAAAATTAATGACTTTGGTTCAATTGCTGAGTGAGGCTGGTGAGGTCAGGAATTGAAATCTTTATTTAAGATACAGATTTTTTCACTCTCCAAGTTTCAAAAAGTAATAAAATGCCTTCATCTATTTTCTCTCCACAGGTTAGAAATGACAATGCAATAACAAGAGAAATACTACAGAGCCCCATTGTTCGGCTGAGGCCCCTTTTCTAAAATTCTTCCCCTAGCGTTATTCATCAACAGGGTTTTTCTTTTGCTTCCTTTATTGTTGTTTTCTAACATAATAGTAGGTGCTTAAATTGCCTTACATCTCTCTAGAATTGTGATATATTCAGCAATCTCTGCAGCAGTTGTAAATGATGAAGGGAAAACACTGGTAGAATATTTTAAATGTAAATTATAAATATGTAGTCCTTCTGGAAACACTATCCCAAATAAATTCATAAACAATGAAAGTAAACTGTACCTAGTAACTTCCATAATATACATTTTTTTCATAATATACATTTTGTTACACTATAGAGTGAAAAAAAATCTATGCCATCTGTAATATTTCTCAGACTATTTTTATATGTCTTTAAAAAATTCTGTTATAAATGTGCTTGTTGTCTTCAAGGTCATGAAGGTCATTGTATGAAGTCTGTCAAGATAACAGTATCTAATTCCCCACTCTGAATATAGAAGGCTCTAAATGAGCTACCTCTTTACAGGATAATGACCTCCAAATCCTTAAATCTTTTCATGATATCTATGGAGGCTTCTCCTACTTCGAGATAATATACTGAAAAAAAACTAAGCAGGGGACACACTATTCAAAAACCACTCTTTATTACTATTCTAAGCATTTACTATGGTCTTTATTCAGTCCAACCGGGTGTGTATGGCTGGATCCTGAGGCATAAACCCAATGTCTACTCTGATTTCAACTTTTGACCTTCAAAAATAAATGTTAATTGACAATATAAAAAACAAAATAAATAGATAGAAAAATAATTATTTTCATTAAAAAAGGTTTTATTGTCCACTGCTTTCAACAAAAATGAAAACCAGTAGCATTTGGCAAAAGTACGTTTTAGCAGAAATTTTGTCAGACACCTCGCTGTAGAAGCTGGGGAAGTGAGTAGGTGCATGGTGCATCCTCTGAGGTTAAACCTATGCCCAAAAGTTAGTTATGCACAGAATTGTTATTAATGATTGAGTACAGCCTTACAAGACAACTCAGTTCATGATACATACTGAAATCCAGGTGTTCTTAATATTTTTTCTGATTATAGATGCTAATGAAATTAATATACCTCAGATGTATATAAATATTGTAATATTTACTAGCATAATAATACATAGGGTTGTCATAAGAAAAATATTGAGTCTATTGTATTTCATAAATCTATAGTATTATTAGCACTTCTAAAATGAAGAATGAGGAAAAGTGTTCAAGAAATAGATCTAGCTTAGTATTCGAAGTTTTAAGTCTTTTGGTTATTATATTATCTTCTTGCACATGGACTGTACTGTAATGACTAATCTTTAGTCTTTGCTCTCCCATGATTTCCAATGGTAATTTATTTTTCCTGTATTAATATTTCAATCTCAATATTATAGCTTTATTTTAGCATTATAGTAAACTTGAACTATCTTCTAATATTTCATTGCATTGTTTTGAATGTGAGAGTGTTTCCCTGTTGGTCAGATTCAATTTCAAGTATTTTTTGATAATATAACAATCAGAAATAGAAAAATACACTCATATATATGTAATTCTTATACTTTTATAAAATTTATTATATTCAAATCAAGTAAATTTAACATTGAATATTTTAGAAAATCTAAGCTTTTTTTAGTAAGAGAGGATGTGAGATAAGCCTGTAAAGTATGAAAAAAATTTGTTTATAATGTATGAATAGCCCCAACATAGTAAACTTTAGGCCTAAAGTAAACGTCGAACCCTTTGATGTGATCTATTTTTTTAAAACAGAATAGGGAGAGATGACTTTTGGAACTCTATGGTAAAGAAAGAACTGAATGTATAACCAATGATTTTTATATCATTATGTCCATTATATGAGGTAGGCAATTAAAACATATAAAAGTAGACAACTAAAATTCAAAATTAAGTGGACATAGCTAAATTTCATAACATTCAGTACTTAGTGGAAATTTTTCCAAATATTTTTCAGTAATTCATTAATTGACAGATCAGTCCTATGAGGTACTTACTATTATCAACCCCTTTTTACTGATAAAGAAAATGGAGAAGAAAGATGCGTGAGTTTCCTCATCTAATAAGTAGCAGGGTCAAATTCAAATGCACATTGTCTCCCTTCTGGTTAGTACATTAACCAGTATGTTCAGTTGATACACTTTGCTTGTAATGAGAATGTATGTCTACTACAGCATTTATACATTAATTTAACATTAACAGACTCTATTTAAAACACATCAGTGTTAATATTTACATATGGTATAATATATATGCATGTCCACACAGATACAGGTTTAGATATAAAGTTAGGAAAATGGACCAAATGAAATTTTATTGGTGGCGCATAGCGTGAGGGCAGGCATTCTAGTGAAATAAAACAACATCTCTCCTTGCTTATAACCTTAGTCAGTTTTAAGACCCATAACATATCTGTCCTTAGAGAATCCGAATCACCCTGAACATGTTCTGAGATTCATAAGCAAGCATACAAAAAGAAGACTCATTTAAAGCTTTGTCTGAAACACCTGGTGACCAGTTACCCAAGTATCGGTATACTGGATTAAGCAGACGGCTCCAGGGCCCTAACCCTCCATCATAATAAGTGACATTTCAATCAGATAATAAGTTGAAAACTTGACCAAACTCACTTCACAGTGGATCTGAGTCCCTCAGCTCTCTGATGACCATTTAATAAATTCCCAAATAGGTAATTTGGATGGAATAACTAACATGTGACAAAATTTTTAGATTGTGTTATTATTGTTATTGTTCTGCAGTTTAAGAACGATAATAGAAAGACAGACCAATGAACGCCCTAGAAGCTGTCTCCATACAACTCAATCAAGAAGAAAAATGTAAAGTAACATACTCTGTGAAATGTTGGAGACTGGGTTAACTGGAAGATTCAAATGATAATGAGGTGGTGCTCCCCAATAGATCATCATTTGGTTGACCAGGCTTGACTGTGCAAAACCAAGAGTGATCTTGATAGATGTTGATGGACCTCTGCGAACATCGTCAAGTGGTGGCCTCAATTATTGCTGCTCCATCAACCGTATTATCTTTACAAATAACAGAAAAACACAGACTGTAGTATATATGATGCGATTGTTGATTTTGTGAATGCATTCCTTTCAATATTCCTCTCGAGAGAAACAGAAATAGTTCGTCTTCACATGAGACATGTTATAGCATTCTCTCTATCACATATATGTTGAAAGAATTTTGATTTTTAGGCATCCCAGAATATAATTGTGTATCTTGAATCGACTAAATCGTGCTATTTGAACATAATAAGAAAGGTGACCCAAGGATTACAGATACTCTGTAAAAATGATTCAATTACTTGTTGGGATACAACTCTAAAAATTACAAGACCTACAGTATGGGCCAAGGTTTTATCAATCTGATCATCTGGAATCTGCAGAGGTAGCCATTTCAAGAAAATAAAATATTTCACTTTGTATGATTAAGGAACAAACTGCATGAGTTTCAGGTCTTCTGGGGTTTATAAGTAGCCTATATTCAGGTGCACATCCCTTAAGAATAATGCTACAACTTATTACAAGCTCTTGCCAAGAGCTATGAAGTGTCACAGGATAATTTGTTAGGATACAAGGAAAGTAAAATATCAGTTTCAAAAAAAAATTAAAACATGAGATATTCTAAATGACATGACTTTTATCCATAGATATTAGTATTGAAAATGTATCCTAATTGTATTGGTCAAATTTTTGGACTGAATTTTTACCCTCAAAATTCATAGGTTGGTGTCCCAACTTCCAGTATTTTAATGTTTGAATAGATTTTGTGCTACAGCCTTCACAGAGTTGAATAAAGTTAAATGAAGTCATGCAAGTGGCTCTTAACTAATCTGACTCATGTCCTTGGAGGAAGAGAAAGCTTGAACGCAAAGAGACATCAAAGCCAAAGAAAGCAACAGCAAAGAGTAGTGACTATCTGTAAGCCAAAGAGAGAAACCTCGGGAGACATCAACCATGTTGATATCTTGAACTTAGATGTCCAGCATCCAAAAATATTTTTTTTAAGCACCACACTGTGTGATATTTTATTATGGCAGACCTGCAAACTAAAATAGTCTGCCAGGCACCAAGAAATCTCCAAATTTATAGCTGATTAATCAGAAGATTTAAGAGTTAGTTACAGGCCAAGGCCTGGGAAATATGCTCAGAGAGCATTGCCAAGATTGTTTCCTTGTTTGTTCTAACTGGACTTCCGGCTGAACACAGTCAATCTGGTGACATCATTGTTGGTGTGCAGATGAGAATCGGGTCTGTCTCTTTATAGTGAGTACTAGCATTATTTACCGGTTGACGGAAGGTTTTCCCCTATTTCAGAGAATAGTGAGACATGCAAATACCCTGAGTGCAAAAGGAAGAAATTATGGTTTACATAGAGCACAAACTGAAAAATAATTCCAACTTTGAGGAGTCCTTTTGGAAAATGAGGGAGAAAAGCAGAGCTCAGGATGTTAGTGACAAAGAATGACAACCATTGAGTCATTTTACCCCCTCACCTCCTCTCGTTTTCTGCCATGCCAATCATATCTGTTTAAAGAGCGTGCTAACAGATTTCAGGACTGTTTGTTTGTTTGTTTTGCCATAGAAGTCAGCCGCTATAAGGAACCCTGGTCTCTTCAAGATCCAGCAGCCTCTCTGAGAAAGGACAGAAGCTTTTATCAGGCCGTGTAGCTCAGTGTCCCCGCCAGGTTTACATCGCTGAGGAAGCTGGCACACAGAAGAATGAGAATGTGACACTAACTCCATACGAGCTCTTGATGTCAGCCCTGCCAGCCTGAAACTCTCCCTTGGCCCTTTTATTGAAACTTCAAGATAACAATAAAAATCCATGCAAACAGTGGGCCAGCCACGCCTCAGCTCCTGGTGGACTTCTTCAGTGAGTGTGTTGTAAGCCTCACAGACACCTCTGAAAAGAAGTGTGGCTCTGGGCGACTAGGGTACTCAGGCGTGGGGAAAATGTGAGATCGATAATGGTAAACTTAACAGCCGATGAGATTTGGGTGGAAATTAGTAGAACATGGTTGTTTTCGTAGGAGCAATTGCTGTAATTCTCAAAACAAAAAGTCAAGTCAAAATCTGACTTACTAGAACAGAGCCACTCTTGCCCCGCGTTATGGCTTGAAACCAAAGCACCCTGCAAAGATTCGTGGGTTGAAAGCTTGATCCACAGAGCAGCAGTCTTCAGAGATGGGATTTAAGACATGATTAGATCACGGCTGTTCCCCTTCTCAGTGTGTTATCATCCAGGCCGTGAGGTCGGCAGCCTCCTCCTGTACATGGATACATGCTCCTGTCTTGGGGATAGTCTCGCCCTGCTTCAGGACCGAGCAGTGCAGCCTAACATCCAGGGGCTAAAACCTCGGAACCTGTGACCCGAAATAAACCTTTCCTTGAAGTTGTTTATATCAGGTATTCGTGTCAGTGACAGAAAGTTGACTGATTCATCCTCCGAACCCTCCTGCCCCAACCTCAGATTCTTGAAGGAACAAAGTAATCAGAGTTAGGGCCAGGCTTACTCAGACACTAAAGGACATCAAAGCAGTGTGGATGCCCTGTAAGTAGAGAGAGGAGATTATGGGGAAAGAGGAATTAAAAAAATATTTTTATTCCATTTGATATGGGCAACCGTGTCATCATCCCACTATATCAAGAGAGAGAGACAATGTGTGTAGTGGGTTTGGGGGAGTCTTTTCAGTCAGAAAGGGCAGCTAACATGATGGATATTTCATTTAATAAAATGTAGAGGTGTTCTTTTCAATGCGTTGTAGTTATATCCTGTTAAGCCATTCTTAAACTGAAATGCTGTGTAAATTGAAGTGCTTTGAATACACTTAGCCTGCTGAACATCCTGGCTTAGCAATATAGTGCAGCATATCACAAGAGGGTATTATAACACATGTTACTAACTTGGGAAAAAAATATAAATTCAAAATTTTCAGTACAGTTTTAACTGTGTGCATATTGCATTCACACCAGCATAAAGTTGAAAAATTTTAAGTCAGAGCATCCTAAGTTAGGAGCCATCTGCATTGCTACTTTTTCATCTGAGCATACAGTAGAGATTTATGAGTTATTTCCCAACCCATAAGTGGCGGCGGCCATTTTCCAAACTATAGAAACCACATTTAAACAAGTGCCAATATTTTGGGAGCCCCTTCACTCTAATGAACCTTTTCAGCTACAAGTCTCTTTAGTAGTTTTACTAATTGGAGCCTCTGGCAAAAAGAATCTGCCTCCTTTTGAAGTTGTTCCCAAAGGTTTTGGACTTGTTTCTTCCCATATGGCTGTGAATACAGCTACCACACACACCCATTTGGAATAGCAACTATTAACTCTGAGCAAATTTTCAATGAAACAAAACATCTGATCCATGGAGAACTTGTAATTCTCTGGTTTGATGTTGTATTTTGAGGGTAAGTCAACTTGACTCCATGATTAGGAAGGTATAAAGAGATCGATTATTTGTACATATAAAATTGAAATGGGATACTTAAAAATGAAGCCAGGCTGACCTCCATGGTACTCTGACAACTGTCCTGTCGGAGAAAACCTTATCTCTTACCGAACCTTCTACAACAAAGAGGGGGCCTCAGTTGACAGAAGAAAGCAAATGCCTGCATCTGCAGGTTCAGCCAGACTGGTGCCTGGTGGGGCTCCAGGACTGTTGGCAGAATTAAAACAGAGTGTGATGGGGAATGAATGCAGACCTGCTCAATCTGCTTCATGGCCAGAACCCATGACCACTCCCATGACCACTTTCCTGCTCTACGTTACACTGACAGCATTCAGTTGACTCTTGGCCCACTGTTAATGCTTTCAGCTGATTTTTTTTTTTTTTTCCGCCACTGAGAAACCAAGTAAGAGATTAAACACACACCATTTGTGTTCCCAAACTGGAAGAGACTGTGGCTCCTGGCTGAACACTGTGTTTTCCATCTTATGGATACTTAGATTCATAACATATTTTCTAACGAATTCAACTAAAATCATGCTGGTTATTCAGCTTGGGTGGCCAAGATTTTCTCCAATGCTACCTGATGCATCCTGTTACTATGTATGGCAACATACCGCTACCGTAAATTGGACGCAAGGTAAAGAAATCAATATTTCCAATGCGAAGACTATTAGGTCATATTGGAAGTGAAGTTGCCAGAGTTCTGTTATGAAGCCTACAGGAAAAAGGTAACGTAAGGTAATGACTCCAAATGTAGACTCAGTCTATGACACGTTTCATTTCTGATGAGCCAGAATACAGAGGTCAACTGATTCCTGACATGGGGGCTTACAGTGCTGGTTTTTTGTGGGAGGGTATTTTAGTTACTTTTCTCTCATTGTTGGGACAGAATACTCGACACCCAAAGTTAGAGGAAGAAAGGTTTATTAGCTCACAGTCTGCAGAGGTTTCAGTCTATAGTCAGTCCTCTGGGTCCCAGGCGGGGCGGCGTGTCAGACCGGCAGCCCACCGGCAGCAAACTAAAGTAAGGAATTGCAAGGAATGTATGCAAATAAGCAATGCAAACAAGCAGCTAGTTAGCTTCTTCCTGTATCTTTTATCTAGGCTACCTGCCCCCAGGGCAGCCCACACTCCCACCCCCCAATCTCAGGCTCACATCCTTGATCCCAGCAGAACGATGCCAAACCGATCAATGGATCAATTTAGTAATCACACACTCTAGATCCAGCTATCTCTTACCACATGAGGCTTTGGGGGGACATCTAGACACAAACCATAACAGAGGGGGATATTGAATGCGAGGCCTTGCTTTTGCTAGGTAAGCGCTCTACCACTGAGCTAAATCCTCAACACCTATTTTTTTTTTTTAATGAGAATTTAATTGTCGAATTTTTATGATTTTAAATGATTCCATTCTCTTCCTCATTCCTTACTTTTGGTCTCTTTCTTTTCTTTTTAGCTACTGCCATAAATTAATCAATCCATGAATTTTAAAACATGGGCTTCGGGTAAAAAGTACGTCACCATATTTTTTAATGCCGACAAACGAAGTTTTACCTTGTATCACTTGAAAAGTGTATGCAGATAAGCTGGAGAGTAAGTCTTGGATCTGAACATACTTTAAATATCAGTGCATTTATTCTTAATTTAAAACACAAGGGATTAAGGTGTGTGAGTGTGTGTGTGTGTGTGTGTGTATGAGAGAGAGAAACAGACAGAGAAAGAAAGAAGCACAAAGATGCACCTGCACATTTGTCCCAACGTGGAAAGCACTCTACTCAGATTTCTTTACTGCACAGAAGGAAAAACAGACACGCTAGGCATGCGCTTCTTTACACAGGTCAGAAGGACTAAGCTATATTGCCCAATTGTCTTTTTTCCTTTCTCACTGAAAACATCATTACTACTCTTTTATGAGGACTCATTGAGGGGCTTAGACATAAACCTTGCAATAATTCATCAGTTTTACTGTACTAAGAAAGATAGGAATGCAGGAGGAGGACAAAGGCAGTTCCTCCTACACGCAGTATAGACTGTGGATATAGCATCTATAAACTTTATTATAATACTTGAGCCTGATTTATCACCAAACCTCCGAGCTTCTCAGTCTACCGGAACTGTCTTACTAGCAGCAGCAAGGGGCTATTATACGACCGAATTGCACACTTTAAGATTTCATCCTACCCAGAAAAGCAGCCCAACAATGCTACATAAACCACATATGTTGGAATCTATAATTCCTCAGGTAGATCTTGTGCACTTAAACAAAGATTATGTTGGTATTTAAAGAGAAACAGGAATATTCCGCAAGGTCATTCATGCCTTTTCCTGCTTGAATATGTGATTGCTATCAACAGAGGCAGGGATTTCCGGCTGAAAGAAAGTAGTATACACATCAGACAAAGGTCTAACATCTAGAATATACAAAGAACTCAAAAAAATTAAACCTCCCAAATTTAAAGACCCAATCCAAAAATGGGCAAATGAAATGAATAAACATTTCTCAGATGAAGAAATAAAAATGGCAAATAAATATATTAAGAAATGTTCAACATCACTAGTCATTCGAGAAATGCAAATCAAAACAACATTAAGATTCCACCTCACTCCAGAAAGAACTGCGTATATGGAAAAACCAACCAATAACAAATGCTGGTGGGGCTGTGGGGAAAAAGGAACACTCCTCCACTGTTGGTGGGAATGTAGACTGGTCCAGCCACTGTGGAAATCAATATGGAGATTCCTCAAAAAACTACAACTGGAGGTTCCATTTGACCTAGCTATTCCCCTACTGGGGATCTTCCCAGAAGAATTAAAATCATCATACCACAAGGACGTATGCACCACCATGTTCAT
>PVJO010020900.1:0-31105 GCA_004026905.1 Hystrix cristata
GTCTTGCAGATACTACAGGTTTCCACGTTACAGGAAAGTGCCGTTATTGTTTCTGATGTTTGTTTTTGTACCACAATGGAAAATATTGGTATGTATAAATGGATCTGGAAAATGTAGTCGCTGACCTGAAAGCTAGAACTATATTTAAAATATACAGAAAGAATGCTAAAATGGGTAGATGTAAATTATCAAGTGTAATATAAATGTTAATAGATATAAATTTAAATGTATTTATTCCTTTTCCAATATCTGACATATGCTCACTTCTAGTTATAGACATCTAAGTTGCCTGCTGTGACCATTTTATCTTTTTCAAAGGATTTTCACAACTCTGTTTTATCATTTGAAATCGAAGAGATCCGAATTAGAAAAACAAAAATCATTCTATCTTACAGCTGAAGAAACAGACTAAGCAGTTAGATAATCTTTCTAAATTAATTATTTTTGTAACTATAGATCTTGGCTTCGTTCATGCCACAAGACACTGCCTTAAATTGCAACCAGAGTAGTCTTAAATAGAGACTTCATAGGTGGAGGCTTCTGCAAGGACTCTTCCTTAATTCCCAGGCCGGAGGGCATCTAAAAACCTCTTGGGTAAAGGAGCATATTATTCAAGCCACCACGGGTACCAGGCTGACTCTGTGCCCAGTGAAATTCTTCTACAAAGGGCTCATCCTCTTCTGGGCATCCTCAACTCTGTCTTTGATGTTCCTAGTTAAGCCCAAGGCAGAAGATAAGGAAGACAGCATGAGGATAGCTCGAAATCCTCTAATCTAAACCACTTATTTATTAAAAAACATGGAGTCCCAATGGCAACGAATGATCTGTCCACCCTGGTCTCTCAAGTTAGTGTCAGACACAGTGCTAGCATATCCATCTGCTCAGGCTTCGTAACAGGGAAACTCAAACCCTGGAATGGGAGTCAAGCAGACTAGCTTTGAAATTCGTCTCTGTCCCTCTCTGGCTTTGTGACCTTGGGCAAATCACTTAACATTTCTGAACCTCAGCCTCCTCTTCTGTGAAAGGACCATGATAACACATGCCCTGTGAACTCATTTTTACAATTACCAGTAGCATTTTGAAGCAGCTGTCCCGATTTAGGTTAGTTCCTTGGCAATGATGGTTTCCTACCTTGTCCAGTCTCCCTTCTGCTTCTGAGCTCATCTTGCAGATCTAGTCTAACACCAAATGACATTTTTGGTAACCACTACTGTTTGCATCATCTCTGAGCGACTGCCATATTTGTGAAGCAATAACCTTATATATATTCATGAGAGCTTACCAGGTTCTAAGTCTTCAGACAGCCTTTGACTTTGCAAATTTACATGTGGTTATTAACAGGGCTCTCTGTAAATGACTGGATTATATTAGCCAGAAACAGGTGAGAAAACAGTGAATGCCTAAAGAAATGTTTCCTTTTGCTTGGTTTTGTTCTGGGGATCTGTGGAAGTGTGCTAGCCACCAACACTCACAGTATGTCTCTGTTTCCCTCGCTACTGTTTTGCAACTGAAACATTAGTAGCTGGCAATTATACACAATTACTACTACATTATACAGTTAATATATGTTGGCTCATTTACTTTATTTTGATTATTCTTGTTCCTCCTGCTATGCTATAATCTCCTCAAAGGCAGTTTCTAGTAAAATTAGTCATGAAAGTCACTGCAAGTTCTTTTTTTATTTTTATTTTTAACCAAGAACATGTATTGGTACAATGTACATATAATGATCACATTCATCTCATTTATTTTGTACCTGTACATGATGCATCTTGGTTCCCCCCCTCTTCCCCACCCCTCCCCTCTGTTCCCTCCCTCCCTATTTACAGCAGATTTATTTACATTTCCCCATGAATTCCCTTTCCCCTTTCTTTCCTTTTTTCCCTTCCTGCTTTTCCCCTTCTCTCTTTCTAGTTCTAAAGTATCTGTTTCTAGTAATAGACCATGTGGAACACACATCACAAATAAGAATCTTCCCCTCATTTTTATGAAGTTGATCATTATTTCAGTTTAACACCTATGATCACATTGCATGTTCATGGCATAGCAGATGATTCACTCCAAGATCTTTGCTCTCGGCCACTGAACTGGTGTGTCCTACACAGTGTTTTGTAGACCATTTGCTCACTGTGGATATTAAATATGAACCATGATCAACACATAGACACAGTGAAAATCTGTCATGGAGAAAGCAGCTTTTTCTACCTATTTTCATTCCAGGTTGACGTCATGCTATTCTAAGTCTGCCCGCCGTCCTGGCTGCTATTGCTATACTCTATGTAGGCCCATGTATCCTAGGAATATCTTCTCATAGTTTCTCTAAATCTCTTCAGGAAAATTTGTTCTGTTATATTGTGTTAGGTGTCATTTATGCAATGTTTATGATGACCTAGAATCACCTATAGGGCCATTACTTAGTTCTCACAATAGCCTAGGAGAAGTTTTATTATTATTTCTGTTTTAAAAAGAAACTAGCACAAGGACCCGAGTTCGATCCCCAGCACCAAAAAAAAAAAAAAAAAAAAAAAAAAAAGAAAAAAAGAAACTAGATGAAGGCCATGGAAGTATGACACTTTCCTTTGCCTCTAGGGCAGCATCCCACGTCCAGAATGACTGCATTCGAGGGCTCCTGCTCTAACCATACCATAGAGCTGTAGAGACGCAGGTTTTGAAGTTTTCAGATCATGTTGCTCATTTAATTCTCACAACAGCCCTGAAAGAAAGAAGAGTAGCAAGAAGCAAAAGTCTTAAATAATAATTAGATGATGTCAAGTCTGGTTTAAAAACTTGGTCTTCTGTATTCACTAGTCACTCTTCTCATTGCATCACCCCAGGCTTTTGAGCCACAGGCCTGCACACTACTGGAAACCTTTCCCCAAGCCAGTGTCTTAGGTGTTAATTGTACCTCCTCCTTATTGGGACCACAGGGTGATATTTTTGGAAAAGTCATAGCTTTGGTGTTTCCTCAGGCTAACTACCATGCTGACTGCACTGCTTAACCTGCAAGCTGGCCTCACTTTAATGTAAATTAAACCACTAGTGAACTTGGATTATGCTATAAAGAAGCAGGGTGAGCAGCCTCAAAGAGACCTGGAGAATTTGGGAATAGAAATTCAACTTCCTTGTTGTACAGAAGTATTTGTTTGAAGTTCAACACCTTCCTTTTTTTTTTTTTTTCCATTTCCACTTCCTTTGCTATGCTAAATTAAATTTTTAATATATACTTAGATATTATATATATTAGGATTTGATTGCATTAGAGTTATTCAGTACAACCATTTTCCTATTCATTTAGACTTAGAATGCAGAAGGTCAGCAGAGAATGATGTTCAGCAAATACTAACGCTGTTTTTGCCCTCCTTAGAATATGAAATTTTTCTAAACTTTTCTTAACTTTATTTTTGTATGCATCTGTGATGTTTGTTAAAGTTTAAAATTTATTTTATTTTTAGAAAGAATTACTAAAGAAAAAGGACCTAATGTATTGTATTAACTTATTGCATCTTCTGTAACAAATTATCAAGAACTTAATGGCTTCAAACAACTGAAGTTCATTTTCTGGCAGTTCTAGAGCATCATTGGACCAAATTGTCAGGGCCACACTCCCTGTGCAGGATTTATTCCAGGTCTCCTCTAGCCTTGCTAGCCTCCGGGGCTCCTTAGTTTGTAGCAGCATCCCTCCAATCTTTAGGGCCAGCATCTTTGAATTCTTTCTGCTCCATCTTTATGTTGTTTTTTCTTCTGTATGTAATCAAATTTCCCTTCACCTCCCTCTTAGAAGGATTCATGTTGTCAC
This sequence comes from Hystrix cristata, assembly GCA_004026905.1. Taxonomy (NCBI): domain Eukaryota; kingdom Metazoa; phylum Chordata; class Mammalia; order Rodentia; family Hystricidae; genus Hystrix; species Hystrix cristata. The sequence continues at coordinate 3,797 of PVJO010020900.1, forward strand.
CTTCGTGGTTCACCCAGATGACCCAGGATAGTCTCCTCACACCAACAAAGGCTTTTCATATAAGGTAATATTTCTAGGTCCCGAAATGAAGACATGATGTTTTGGGGGACCAGTATTTGCCTAGTACAAGTACTTCTAAAGGGAGAAGATAACAAATGAAGATCCCATACTTGTATTTTAACTGGATTCCTGTAGGACATAGCCTTCATCAGTTGCATTCATCTTCATTTGGTTAAACAGACTCTAGCTAGTCCCAGTTTATATCCACAGCCTATAGATTTATTAGTATACCTCCTTTACTTTCAATAGTGCCTCCGTATCTGTGATAAATTATGTGATCATTCTCCATATGTCTCAGCATATGTCCACAAAACCAGGTTCTTGTAGGCTTATGGGAATCATTCTCTTAGGGCCAGAGGGCCTCACTGGAGACAATGAATGGGCAATCCATCCCACCATACACTGGTGCAAGATGGGGAGAAGAAGTTGCTTCTATAAGCAGCTGACAAAGGATCATGAGACAAAGGGTTTTAGCAGACTGGAGCTGAAACCGAAGTTCTTCCCCTAATGAGTCTGAAATTACAAGCAGAGTGGTGAAAGGCATTTAATGTGCTATAGGCTCTTTGGGCTTAATTTGCTTTGGTAATGGTATCTACAGTCATAGAGGGGGCAAGATCATACTGTTCTTCTGCTGATGTTTTTTTCTGAGCCACTTGGTCATGAGAAGACTCACCATCTCTGCCCCCACCCGTAAGTGTGGCTGATGTTTGAGTGGCCTCTGGGCCCATTCTACTACAAGACTTGCTCCCGCTCTGCTCATGTCTTCTTGCTCACGAATTATCGGTGAAATTTAGAAAACAAGAACAGACTAATGAGAATAGTTTGGGAAATTCTAGCCTGTCCTACTGTAGATCATTGGTGTAAATAACTGAGAGTTTACTTTTTGGTTCCCCCTCTTCCTTTCCTTGCTCCTTCCTTTCTCCCCTCCTTTCTTCTGCTAGTCTTCATCATGAGCCTAACAGTAGATATAATTATACTCTTGTTGTAGTATGCAAGGCTAAAAGATGCTAAATAATTTTCCAAAAATTCACTGAGCTTTAGGTTGATTTAGAATCGAATCTGGTGTTTTAAACTCTAGAGTCCACACTGTTAATCATGCTCCTCTATCCCTAATTCCTAAGGAAACAATAAATTGAAAAATGGACAACATTGAAGAGTTTGGAGTGAAGGCTTACCGGACATTCTTCCTCTCTGCCCTGTTTCTCTGATATGGATAAAACTCACTGGGTTTGAAAGGGATTATTAAAATATAAATGGTTCAGCAGCTACTAAATTGGACCACAGCGATTCCCTAATCCTGGTAGCGTATGGGTCATGTAACTGGAAACTTTTGATGAGCTCTAACAATATTTATTCAAGATGGATTCTTCTGTATTCAAGGTTAAAGTAGGGAGTTCAGCAGAGTACCTGTAAGAAAACAACATTAAAACTGCAAATTATGCAACTTTCTGTCTTTAGTTCTGATATGTTTCTTCTTTTCATTAATTTAGACTTATGATTTCCTCATTAATCATATAAGTGAGATTAATAACCTGATAACAGTAAAGGATATTAAATATGTAAGAAACAGCTTTGTCCTGTTGAGACATTATTTTTGGTAGTAAATGGTGAAGTATGTAGCATTTACATAGCACTTTGTTTGTAGTGTGCATTATGACGGTTCATTCATATGCATGTATTATAACTTCAGTGGTTGCACTGTTGCCTTTCTATTTGCCTTGCTTATATTGGCAGCATTCAATTATGTTAATATTAAGCAAAATTTATGCTCAGGAAAACCATCTGATGGTTGTCTCATAGAATTTTTTGATTAATTGATTTACAAACTCTTGCCTCCCATCCTGGGAGTCTGAGACCAAAGCCTCCTTCAGTATCAGTAGGCTGAGTCAACTGTTTGAGATCTTCAACCCTAGAATCATAGGTCTTCAGTTAGGGGAGAATTTAATGCTGTCTTTGTGCCGTTTGCCTACTGAGAGGCCCTTCCACATAGAAGGGCTTCTCCACAGAGAAGTCTTTCTTCGTGACTACATTTCATCATGACTACATGGCATTTTTGGTGCCGTGACTTTTCAAGACCCTTAAATAAGCCTGGATTCATTGCCCCAGGGAAATAGCAGAACGCTATTTCTGTCTCTTTTTTTTTAACTTTAAAAATTGGTTTTTTTCTGTGCTGGAGATTGAACAGAGCCTTGCGCACGCTAGGCAAGTGAGGTAGCATCTAGCAGGCTGGCCGTGCTAGAATGTATGCCCAGCTTGTAGAGCTGTCTTCCTAACTCCTGATTATAGATTTATCTGGAAGCCTAGTAAGGGAAGGGTATGTAGATAAGGGTGTGCCCGGAAGCCTGAACATAAGATTACTTATGGAAAATATAACTAACCTGGGAATACTCTCTGCTATTGTCGATATCTAGGTGTCTCCTAAGTGTTTCATGTGTTCGCAGGCAGTGCTTTTGGAAGGTGATTGAATTAGGGGTGGTGTAGCTGATTTGCTGTTAGCAGATGTGGTTGGTCAGGAGAGGTGGGTCGCAAGGGTGACCTGAAGAGTGCCTCTCCTTGCTCAGTCCTCACTTCTTGCTCTGCGTTCCAGCCACTGCGAAGTGTGAGTACCTTTCCTCTACCTAGGCCTTTCCACCATTCTGTTTGAGCCTAATAGACTGAAACTTTTGACACATGAGCCAAAACAAACATCTCCTTTTAAAGTTGTAGGAGTCCAGTATTGTGTCTCAGCAATGAGAAAGTGACAAAGATGATCTCTTAAAATTTAAAATATAAAACTTGACAAGGTGCAAAAGCACAAGTAGGAAGCTCTAAGATGCATGGAAAGAACCATGACCTACTAAATAAAGTTAAAATGCCAGAGTTCCCATGACAGACAGTAGAGTGGGGGAATAAAGGGGTCAGAGAAGGTGACTTGCTCAACAGTATGCACTATGGCACTATGTAAAGCCAGACTACTCAACAGACATTTTTCATGAGCAAACCCAGAGGATATGCTGATTACCAAGGCAAAAGGATTTAAAGTACTGTGTAGTATGAACTTACTGTAGCTTCTGTAACAAATTACCAGGAATTTATGGTAAAAAGAAATTACCAGGAATTATTGGGACCAAAGAGGGCACCCATATCACTAACAATGGTCGGAACTGCCCCCACTCTGGAAACTATTGCTGGTAGTAGGAGAGAAAGAGGCTCACTGATAGTAATAAGATCAGCGAACACTAAAATAATGGAGCCCGCAGGGTATAGCTGAGAAAGGAGTTGCTGTTCATGGAGACAGCCCAGGAGGCAATCAAGCAATTAAAAGAAGAGTGCAATTTAGAAGGGAAGACACATTTGATAGCATGTAAAGAAGCTCTCTTCTTTGGCAGCAGCAGGACACAGGAAGCTGAGGACAAGCTGCTGAGAGTGGCTAAGCTCCGGAGAAGTCAAAACCCAGCCGAGGGAGGGCTGTTTGGCTGAGGCCCAGTAGGGAAAGAGTGGCACATTTTATTTTATTTTATTTTATTTATTTATTTATATTTTTGTGGTGCCAGGGATCGAACTCAGGCCCTTGTGCTTGCAAGGCAAGCACTCTAATCACTGAGCTAAATCCCCAGCCCAAGAGTGGCACATTTTAAAGAGAGGTCGCCTTGGTCTAACTGTTGGTGACAGCCTTAAACTGTCTGCAACTTCATGAATTGCTTTACTTCAGAAATCCATGTCCCTTAAAGGAGTGATCTTCCTGGAGTGGCCTGTATTCAGTGACCCATTCAGGGAAGTCTGTGAAAATCCCGCCACTTTGATCCAACATAGCCACATGTACTCTAGCACTTCCAGTGAGGTTAGTCAAGACCATGTAGGACTCACTTCACAGTTACACTTATCTCTCTGTCCAATACTGCTTCTTTTAATATTTCTGAATATATTGCTCCCAAAGAGATATTCAGAATGATAAATTCTATGTTTTATCTGTTTCTGGTAAGTCAACCTTCAAAGGACCCTGAGTACCCTCAAACTCAGCTGTTGTTTGGCTAGAGTCAATGCTGTTCCTTCTGTCATGCTAAGAAGAAACCTCGCAGTCAGAAGGATGGAGTCCAGGATAAGCCAAAGCTGGACGCTAAATGCCTACGCTGGCAGCAAGCCTGCTGCTAGGCACTTGTCCACCCTCCTACCCGGAACCTGCGTTCCTCTTTCCTTTTGTTAATTTCCGGTATATAAATAATGTTTTCTGCAAGCAGATGGAATACCAACTGTAGAGAATCCAGTTTACTAAAGAATTATTATCCTGGGATTTTAATGGTTTAATTTTATAAGAGAGCGTAACAGATAGGTCAAAGCGTTCCCAGATGTGACACGTTCAGAGCACTTCTACACGTTAGAGCTGCAAATCCAGAAACCTCACAAAACTCAGTCAACTAGTGCTCTACTGAGGCGCATACGGTCCTCTTGCTCTGAAAGGAATTACTTGATTCTGAATTATTTCTCCACTCTGTCCTGAGCACTGAAAACGAAAAGGAAGCTTGGGACGACTTGGCAGTAGTTATACCTGCCAGCAGTTAGTGTCCAAGAAAGGCAAGAGTTTTCAATGTTCCTTCTCATTTCTGACTCAGAAGGTGGCACTACAAGCAGCTTTGCAGCCCTCTACCATGAAATGCCACATGTGGACGTATATGTCATCTTTAGAGCTCCTACAATTCCGAGCCTCGGGCTGCTGCCATTTATAGAGTCAAATCAGACTTAACAGGCCCCTGTTTGAGAGATTTAAAGCCCACCGACTCCTGGGGAAAACTTATCCGAAGGGCTTGAAGATGAAAGAATTTGCTTGTTTGCACAGAGGAGTGAATGAAACATTTCTGCACAGTCTTCAGCAGGTTACAGCCCATAAATCCGCCAGCAGTCTTTACCTTCCATGTGTGTGAAATTATGCAAGCTTCTTTTTTCTTTATTGTCATTTTGAATTATGCACTCTGTGTTATAGATAGATTAGCCATTCCTAGGCAGCTAACTGAGCCATTGGAAGACAGGGATGTGTTTTATTTTCCTGTCAACCTGCTCTGATTCAGTGTTCAGGGTGACATATAATCAGGCATCAAGTTAAAAAATTACATCAAGTAAGCGCAAACTGCTTTCCATCATGACCAATGACATGTAATTGGTGCTACTGACAACACTCGGGGCTACATCGATTTTCCTATCTGGCTGAAATCTTGATGACGCATCTCTTTCACTCCAACGACTCAACTAGTTATGAACCGTCTCTAAGGAAAAATTACACAAATTCGAAATCTTATATAGAGCAATGTTCCTCCTCTGAAGGAAGTGAATCAGGCATAAATTATCTGTGACAGCTTAGTAATTAACAAGTAATGAGTATTGAGAAAGGTTGGCATGAGTTACTTTTCAGAACCCCCCTCCCCCCACACACATAAACTCAACTTGCCAATTTTCCTCCTAGAATAAAAAGCAGATTTCCCTTGTGGCCATGAGGGCAGTATGGGCTTACAGAAGGCCTGGTACCATGTACCCACATATGCCCTGTCACATTTACTTTGTGAAAAATTCATGAAAGTTAGAGATTATTACCCCCAATTTGCAGACACATAAGATGAGTCACACAGAGGTGATAAAATTCATTTAAGATGAGACAACAAGCAAATGGGAGATTCTTTTCAAATTCTGCCCTGTGAAACTGCAGAAGCCTGGTTTCTTTTCTCTCAGCAGTGGAGTCTGCACTTGGTCACAAAGTCTGCTTTTCCATGCAACAGAGCTGTGTCTTCCATTAGCCAGGTGAAATACCAGATGTCTTACCTGCAGAATTCCTAGGCGGCAGTGGGTGATTTTCCTCATGATTTTCCTGCATAGTGAAAAAGCATATGAAGTGAAACTTTAGGAAAAGAAAGTTCTGCTTGGTTGGCTCCTTTACATCTTTGCTTTTGAATTCACATAGGGTTTCTGTTCTATTCAGCAAGGAAGGACAAGTGCAAATGAAAGCGACACAGAAGGGAGGAATGGACAAGAAAGACATAGAGAAGTTTCTGGAGAATCTAAGAGGAGCTGAGTGCCGAGGGTCAGGAATAAAGGGACCTGTTCCTCCAGAAGGACAGCTCTGAGATGTGAGTATTCTCGACTTCAGCTCTGTTTCTCCTAATCACTCAAGGTTTCTTTATACATTTGTGCTGTTGATTTTCTCCTGATCCACAACCTCTGGGCTATTATTCTTCGTAACAACATTGTACTCATGGACTAGTAACCTCCACTTTCATGGACCTCTAGAATCGATCATTTGGAATTAGAACCTCACTCTGTTCAAATTCTTAGTAGAAGAAGTCTGTGTTTTGAGCCAGAAACTGGGCAGTCCAAAGATAGGCGACTCCTTGACGGCCTCCTTTCTGTTTTTGCATGTAAAATACACATGTAAGCCTTCTTCACCAAGACTTTGCATATGCTGTGGGCAGGAAGCGTAAAGCACCTACCTCTCATGTCTTATACATCCTAGTTGGAAGCACAAATAAAGATCACATATACTTATTGTCTTCACGTGCATAGTTTTCATCTTTCAGTCTCATGAATTTTTTTTTTTCTGCTCAATTCCAATATTGACTTTCCAAAGATTAAGAAAAATTCAGGTCGGTCTTCCAAGTTCTAATCCCCATGAAGATGATGCATTCCCAAGGAAAGAACACCATCTTCTGCCTAACACATTTATTCTAAACTGGTAATCATGGAAGCAAGAAATGCGATTAAAGGCCCAGGCTGTTTTGGCATCAATTTGCCTATGGAAATTGGCAAATTGGTTAGTCTTAAAACTAACCAAAACAAAATAAAGAAAACATACGTTTGCCCCATTCGACTAACTCGTGAGAAAAACTAGCGCCTGACCCTTCCTATGTACAAATGCTGTCTTATCAACCTCTTTAATGGAACATTCTAGAGCAAATTTTAAATCATGGTTAACTTGTACCAACAGGAAAAAAATCTTTTCATATCTCCCTAAAACTGCTACTCCCTAACACAGTGGACTGAAATGCAAACCTTTGGATAAGTTTTGAAAAAAAATGACGTTTGATTACCTCAAATCTTACCAACAGATAGGGCTCTATTTGCTGGTTCCCAACAGAGAGCTGCAGTCATCAGGGTTCCCTTAACTCCATTAATCTGAGTTGGTTGATGAGAATATTTGGAGGCTATTGCATGTAGCATGGAATTTTTATAACTTTATCTGAAATTTAGTTCTAGTAGCACTGACCAATAGCCATGAAGCTTTGGATAAATAATTTCATCTTTTTGGGCCTCATTTTTCTTATCCTCCTAAAAAAATGGTGTTAGTAATCAAACTTATTTCACAAAGTAGTTGTGTTAAATGACATATAGTACTTAGGACAATGTCTGGTGCATAATATATTTTTATAAAGTATATATTCTTACAAATCACTGTTATTAGTGATTTGATAATCACTGCTATTATTAGGTGTACTAACAACCATAAAGTTGATCTGAAATAATATTTGTTCAGGACACCCAGGTCATTCCTGTCTTCTAGTCAGCTCTATAAGATCTTTGCTCAGTCTAGTTTTTCCAGGACTCTGTACCTAAGTGGAGCCACAAAACCAGAATGAATTTCCCCAGGAGATTCCAAGTTTAGGACTGATCCTTAGTGGGCCTAATCTCCTCTTCAATGGGTCGGGCTGAGCACCAGGAGCCGAGATGGCTTTAGAAAGCAGCATGGATCACAAAAGCCTGTAACCTACAAAGCCTGTCCCTGAAGTGAGCAGCCTGGCTGATCACTGCCAAGGGAACAAAAATTAGAAATTCTAATATCCCTCAAGCAATAACTCATTTATAATTGATAAGGTCCAAGGACATCTCCATCCTCTACCACTCTAATTTAATACAACATCTTGTTAACTAAAATGGTCATGCCAGAAGCATCTATTGATTCTGAAAGGTGTCTTTGTGGGCCAAGTGCAGTGCCACAGTTAGTTGAATATGCTAGATGCTGACATTTTAGGCATATGCAAAGGAAAAAAATACCCTGTAAAAATACTCTTCTTTTTAATATTTTTAAAAATTTTTTATTTTTACCAAGAACGTGTATTGGTACATTACATACATAATGATCAAAATCAACATGGTTATTTTGTACCTGTACATGATGTATCTTGGCTTTCCCTCCTCTTCCCCTCCCCTCTCTTCCATTCACCCACCCCTCTCTATTTGCAACAAGTTTATTTCACTTTTCCGTTTTTTCCCCTTTCATCTTACTTTTCTTTTAACCTTCTTCTTTATCCCCTTTTCCCTATCTAGTTCTCCTCTCTTTTGAATACTATCTCTCTCTCTCTCTCTTTTTTTTTAACATAATATCTATTATACCGCTTTGTCCTTACTTACACTTATGGTTTCTCATATCAGAGAAACAATTCAATGTGTACTGACAAGTGTCTGATTTATTTCACTTAATAGTATGTCTCAAGGAACATCCATTTACATACAAATGACTCTAGTTTATCCTTCTTTATGGCGGTGTAGTACTCCATTGTGTAGAAAAACCACATCTTCTTTAATAAATGGTGCTGGAAAAATTGGCTTAAAAATACTCTTTGCAAGAGAGAAATCGGCAGCTAGCAATGCCAGTGGCTTCTTGCTTGAACCCACACCTCCATCTCTATGTAGATTTAATGTCCTTGGTTTAGCATGAAAAAAAGGCTAAAGTTTATTTACCTAGAGTTTTCAGCCCATTACTTGAAAGAATACTTGAAAAAATCTGTGGATTTAGAAAGAAATGACTGTTTCAGTAGGCACTTAGCCAAGAAAACCGGGGTGAGATTTGTATGGATCCCAGGGTTTCCAGGCCTTTGTGTGCTGTTTCTGCCGGGGTAGAGAGTTTCTGGATAAAGGTCATGCATCCATCAGTGGAGTTTGGTGGCTGTTTCTCAAAGCTGCATTTGGGGAAACTGTTTAATGACCTGCTCTTTAGTACACTGGAGAAAGGCAAAGTACCTGTTTCATTGAAGATGATCTTTAGTTTCTTTGGATACACTGTGTTGAGAGAATTTCTTTCAACAATATGTATTTACTTGGGAAATAAAATGAAAATAGGAGAACAACTTGGTAAGTAATGACATAATGATAAAGAGTTATATAAACTTCGGCGTAGTTCACTTCCAGTGCCTTGGTAGGCTATCACAATAGAACCTTGGAGACCGACACCATCAGGTAAGGAGGGAATTGCTCCAAAAGAGCATCTACAAACATACTGCAAGAAAATCACTCAGGGTGGGAATTGATGGGGAAATGGGACGGAGCTTCTATCTGCTTGTTAAAGAAGAAGATGTATGAGGTCCACCTCGGGATGACCTCCTGGATTAATAAATTTGCAAACAGTATGGCAAGGCGTGCCTGGGGATTGCTCTGAAGAGCTAGCCACTGCAGGGAGATGATGCTTTCTGCTATCCTTGCCAGGGCCGCTCTTTCCTCCATCTCCTGCTCCCATGTGGCCTGCCCTGTCCTGGTGCCTCTGAGTGTGTTGATGACTTTCTCATCCCAGAATTCACTTGGGAGACCTATTTGTCTTGATTAGGTCTGTCTGTTTTCATACTAAGTTATGTCCCCCAGTTCTGATTTTATTATAAGAGACATAATATTTTGAACTCCATGGGGCATGTTCTTTTGTTCAATACCCAGAAAGGGACAGAGGACTGTTATTTGCTAGTCTCCTAGAACCTAGTCCATGTCAGGCCTTTCTGCAGTTAGCGGGTCTCCTTATCATCCATTTGTCCGGGTCAGTGCACCAGCACCTATACACTTTCTTCGATCCATTAGTTCCCAGTTCATTGTCTGTCTTTGGAGAACCTGGTTTTTTATTTGATAATGATATTCTAGTCACAATCCTCCACGAATGTTAAATTCTCTTTTGTCTTGTAATTCCTCCTTCCTCTGAAAACCGTCCTCACATATCCTTCCTTTCTCGAATCAGGACTTATTTATGCGTGTTTTTGATTGTGTTTTGTCTTTCCATAGGAGAAATAGGGCTATTTGTTTTTCAAGTCTGATGGGTTTACTTTCTTCATGCAGTCATACTCTGAAATGCTCAAAGAAACACACAGGATAACTCCCTAGGGAAGAAGTCTCTTCCTTTAATTGTCATGCAAAGAAATGCCACATCCATGACCTTTCTGTATTATTTGTCAGCCAATTAAATTGCTCCCCTCTTCCTTTTTAATAAACTGTTTTAACATCATGAAAAGCTGAAGTCGGTGTGCCATATAGAAGCCATTTGTATATTACTATCTCTCTGCATCAAAACTCCTTAAAAGCAGGGGCTGTGAGCTTTAGATTTCCTTTGAATACATCTAGGTTCTAATTCAAAGTCAGAAAAAGCTTTTGATTGAGGGATGCCAAGGGGGTCATTTTTGTGTCCTCAGGCCCAACATAAACAAGTCAAAGCACAGGGGCTTCAAATATGATACATACAGTAGGAAGATAGAACTATCCTATAGCAGAAACACACCTGATCATACCACAGGTTCAGGCTCTGAGGTGAGGTGCCATTTCTGAACCTAGCTGCATCTACCCAGTAGTAGACAATATATGAAATGTGAAACTGGATAGCCTAAGTGTGTCCGTAAATTTGGAAACAATTTGGGGGAAGAATGCTGAGTCAGGACTGGCAATGTTTCTGATCCAAGAGGGCGCAGGTTTACCCAATCTGTGAAAATCTGTTGTCATTTATAGCGCTTCATCCCAGAAAAGAAAATTTGTACAAAAAGTTTTGATGTTCATTCATAACTACTACAGCTGGGAAAAATAATTTTATTTGGTGCCAAATAGAGCAAGAACCAGGCAGCAAGCCACACATGTCTTAATTACAACATTATATTAAAATAAGGCAATTTAACTGCAATCAGTGTTAACAACTTCTTTATATGCTGTTATTATATGCATTTGTATCTATATTTTATTCCAACATGATATTATATATGCCTCATTACAATGTGGAATACAAGGTCATTAACCTACAGTTTCACTGGCTGTCTTGTTACTACACTGCATTCTGTTCTTTTCTGTTTGGAATGGAATTGTTAAATTCTCTCAGGTTGTTTGTCCGCTACTGTTTAATTTCTCTGTGAATCTCAACAGGTCCTGATTATGGCTGGTTAAGCAGGGGTGACCTGTGTTATAAGCAACTGACTTTTCTTAAACACCTGGAGTGGGTCCAAAATGGGTTCTGGCCTCTTTATCTGTCTGTTCTTGGTTGTTAGAAATTCCAGTAGCTCAAAATATGTTTCCAAGTTCTGGACCATTGGAGTTCTTGGTATCTTCACAGACAGCACTTGGAACACAAAGTGAGTAGACTCTATCAACAAAATATGAGCCTTGTTTTCAAAACCAGCTTATAACTAGGTACTGTAGTGTCTGGTTCAATGAGCTGAGTATGGTTAATATATGCAATGAATATAGAGTTCTGAAAGAAAAATCTCCATGCTGGAAGCGTCTCCCAGACAAACCTATTCAATGGACGTAGTGCACAAGTAAATTTAGTCAAGGACAGTTGTCATTGGGAAAACTTGGGGTCAAATATGTGAAAGCATCAACACATATCTGCCTCCACTGCTGGCAGAATGACAGAATATTTATACGAAGAGGAGAGAACTAACTATATATTGAATTTCTGCTATCAGTGTGCCAGGAACTGCTGAGCTAGGCATTTTTTAAAAAACCTGAGATCTCAGTGTAGTTTCTCAACTCTGTAAAACTAAGTATTAGTATACAGTTCATTTTATATCCAAAGAAACTCATGGCCAAAGTTATTTGTTAAAATTAGGCATTGCTAGAGAAATAGCGGAGTTGAGAGTCAAACCCAGATTTCTAAAGTCCTCTGCAGTGTACCCTACTCCAGTTGTTCTAAATTTAAACACAATTATATAAACTTTTAAAAGTCTGAGTGTTAATTATTTTTGAGTACTAATTCTATAAATGGTCGCTGCTTAGTTTCATATTCACTGCATTATTTACCAGAAGGCAAGGAGAAGGAGGTGGAGAAAGTTCCAAGAGGGTTATAGGGAAAGTCCAGCTTTCAATCACTCCTGGGGAGTGGATATTTCTGTAAAACACAGTTTTACAGTTTTGCAACAATGCACCCATATTCTTTCTACAGTATGAATTCAGATTTGGTGCATAGGCTTTCTACAGTCTACATTACGGATTATGGGTAGCAAGTCAGAATGCAGGATGAAGGGAGCTGAGCAGCTTGCTGGAGTCAGAATCAAATTAGCACCAGGGCCAGAAATCTGAGTTTATGGGCCACCGTGGCCTCTAAAAATAGACACCACAGCTTGCATAAATATTGGTTAATGATTCTTTGTCAATGATGCTAGAAAATTTTTACTTTTTTTTTCTCTCAACTTGATCAGAATCGTCAGTTTAATGGGACAGAACTACAAAATAATGAAAGAAATTAAACCTAAAGGGAAGGAAGAAAATAATTTAAAAACAAACTTTTCATCCAGCACACATTTGTCTGTCTTCGGAGCTCAACCTGAAAAGTGAGAAGAGTGAAGACATTTGCTTAGTTTCTTTTCTCCTTTTAGGAGAAGCGATTATACGGCTGTATGTGGACCTCACGTGGTAAGAAGTCCTCAACAAATGAGTAGAAACTACTGAGTATGGATGCCAAAAAAATAAGAAATACAAAGAAGGTGGAGCCCTGCTTCATACTGTACAAAAGACTCAAAATGAATCACATATTTAAGAAATGTAACAGCTAGAATTCTAAAATTCTAAAATAAAGACCCAGGAGTAAGTTTTTATGACCTGAGGAGTGACATATGCTTCTTAAATAAGAAGCAAAAGGAAGGACGTCAAAAGAAAAATAATTCAGAATTCATTAAAATTAAGAGCTCTTCTGTTATACGCATGAATCTGCCAAAACAAAATCCATTAATCTGTATAACCAATATGCAATGATAAAAAAAGATGTAAAAAATACTTTTTTCTTATAAAGGAAAGCATCAAAATGTAAAAACGCATTTACAAATCATGTATTACTTAAGACAGTTGTTCCTAGAATACAAAAAGAACTCTAAAAAGCCATAACTCAATTAAAAATGGACAAGGATCATTGAAATTCTTTTCTCCAAAGATACACAAATGACCAATAAGCATATCAAAAGAACTCAAACTTAGGAAACATTTCAGAAATGCAAATCAGAGCCATAATTAGGCTGCCGCTTCCCATTCACCAGTGTAACTATAGTTACAAAGATAGATGTTATCATGTATTGATTAGGACAAGGAAATATTGGACCCCTCATTCATTTTTGGTGGGGATGTAAAATGAGGCAGACAATGTGAGGAACTGGCAGTTCCTCAAAATGTTAAACACAGAGTTAACATTTGATCCACTAACTCTACTCCTCTGAATTTACCAATATATTTTATAAGAAATGAAAACTTAAGAGCACACAGAAATTTGCATGTGAATTGGCAGAGCAATATCACTCCTAATAGCCAAAAAGTAGAAACAGTATAGCAGCTGAACTGAATAAAATGTGATTATCCATTCAATAGATTATAATTTCCAAGAAAAAGTAAAGAAGTACCGCAGCAATATAGATGAACCTTGAAAATGTAATTCTGAGAGAGGCTAGTCACAGAAAACCTCATATTGTATGATTCCATTTACTTGAAATGGTCAAAATAGGTAATCTGTAAGACAGAAAGGAAGTTCATGGTTGCCTAGATTCTGGGAGGGAGGGTTGTAGAAACTAATTGGAAAGTGACTAACATGGATTTTTTAAGGGAGTGAGAAAAAATTTTAAGAGTGATTTTCATATTGGCTATAGAACTCTGTGAGCGTATTAAAATTCATTGCATTTTGTACTTAAATGAGTGAATTGTGTGGTGTGTGTTAGATCTCAATAAAACTGTTAAAATGTTCATTAAAAGTTTCAATACAAATACTAATAGTGCATTCTATAGATTATAACTTTTATACAAATAAAATATATGAAAATAATAGCATAAAGTATGGTAGTGGAGAAATTAAAATCTGCTATTGGAGGTTTCTAAACTAGATATCAGGATAGCCTGTTTCAGCACTATTTTCATTTTGGACTAGTTAATTCTATTTTATTTTTATGGGCTGTACTATGAATTGTTTAGCAGCATCCTGACCTCTGTCCTCTGCACAGTTGATATCAGGGGCATCCTCTCTACCCCAACCCCCCTGCTTCCATTTGTTTGAATAAAAAATGCCTGCAGATACTGGCACTTGTCTCTCAGGGGGTAAAATTATCCCCAGTAGAGTGCTATGACACATCAAATGGTATAATATGCACTTAATATGATGTATTAGTTTCCTATTTCCATTATAAAACTTTACTACAAACAGTGACTTAAAACAATGCTACTTTATTGTTGTATAATTTTGTAGCACGAAATTCAAAATATGCTCACCTGGCTAAAATCAAGGTGTTAGCAGGACTAATTTCCTCTTGCAATCTCTAGGAGAGAAACTTGGCCTTGCCTTTTCCAGATTATAGAGGTAGTCACTGGTTGTAGCTGCTGCTTCTCTCTTCAAAACCAGAAGTATAACATTTTCATCTCTGTTTTCAAGTCTCTCTCTCCCTCTGTGTGGCCTTCTGCTGCCTTTCTTCATCTTAATGTGTTAAGGACTTTTGTGGTTGCACTGAGCTCATTTGGATAATTCAGGATCATTTCCCCATCTCAAGATCTTTAACTTAGTCACACCTTCAAAGTCTCTTTTTGAATTTAAACTAATATATTTAGTCATTGAGTTATGGGCATTTTGGGGGGGCGTTATTCAGCCTGTTACAGTGATTTAACAAGCTAAGGATGCCTATTATAACTATTAAAACAAACATTAACCATTAGAATAAAAACAAGAATTACACTTCGATCGATGTCCCATGTGTTCCTGAGACTCTTCTTTTTCTCTTTAGATTGGATTTCCATTACTCTATTATATCTTCTTCCAGCTCAGTTCTATTACTCTCTTTTCAAAGTGAGCTTTTCACTTTATTTATTGTATTTTTAACTCCAAGATGTCCTCAGTTTTTTAAAAACTAATTCCTATCCTTATCGATATTGCATATTTGATATATCATTATTATAGCACTTTTCTTTCACTCTTTATACACAGATTTTCTTTTTTACTTTGAGCATTTTTATAATAGCTACTTTGAAGACTTCATCTCCCAATTCTAATATCTAGGCCCCTTTCCCGAGTAGTTTCTATTGCCTGCTTTTTCCAGTTTTATGAGTTACAGTTTCTTGATTCTATGTATCTTGTAATGTTTTTTCTGACAACTTGACATTTTCAATAATGCAGTAACTCTGGGTTCTGATTACCTCCTGAGGGGTTCTTGTTTATGCTTTTGAATGCTTGTTACTTTATTTATTTGCCTGGACTAAGTCTGTTCTGTGATGTACGCTTCTTCCATATTGTGCAGGTACTGATTTTACTTCTCAGGGTTTCACTTATTTTTGAAACTTTTTTCTTAGTCTCTCCCCAAAGACAATACTACTTATGTGTCAGCTATTTATCATTCAGGAGCTGTACGTACTTTAAACCCTTGAAATGCTAAAGCCTCTACCTTTCTTGGTTTGATCTAGGTGTAATTTGATGAATGCTTTTAAACTTGGAGGAGTTGATGACTAACTCCACCTTACATTCAGAGCAGTATGCTCTCTGGTCTCCCGTGAGAGAGTGTAGCCTTGCAAGTCCACGGTCTTTTCGACCATGTATAATGAATGATTCTAAGAAGATTCTCTTTGTCCCTATGTATTAGTTTTCCATTGATCCATAATAAATTATCACAAATTTAGAAGGTTATATCATCATGCCTTCCTTCGCTCGCAGTTTGTAGGTCAGAAGTCTGGGCGCATTGGGGCGGTTTCTTTGATTAGAGTGTAATAAGGCTGAAACATGCTAGGTAACCTGGGTTCTTATCTGGAGGCGCTTGAGTAAGAAGCCCACTTCCAAGACATTCGGTGTGTTGGCGGAATTCAATTCTTTGTGGTTTTAAGACTGATGTCCCTGTGTGCTTCCTGGCTGCTGACTGAGAACCACTCTCAGATCCTAGAGCTGCCTCAGTTCTTTGTCTTGTGGCTCTCTCCATCTCAATCCTGTAGAACTCCCCTTGTTCCTAGTCTTTCTCATGCTTCTGAGTTCCCTGACCCTCCTCTCCTGTAAAAAGACGAAGAAAATTCTTCCTATTTCATGTATGAAAATATCCCAGTGACTTGTATAATACACACACTAAAAAAAAAAAAAAAAAAAAAAAAAAAAAAAAAACTTCGTTGCATTTAAAAGGCCTGCATAATTAAACTGGACCCACTCAGGTAACTGCCTTATCTTGTGATCTGGTTTGTCATTTTAGCCCCATCTACAGAAACTTTTTTTTTTTTTTTTCAGGCCGGGGATGTGATGCTACATGGCAGATGTGATGGGGAACCATTTAGAATTACAGAAAAATTATCTCAAGTGTAGTTTCAGAGATTCTAGCAGCTTCACCAACCAGACTACTTGGAGTCTGTCTATGCTCATGCCACAGCTATTCCTGATTAAAGGTAAGTTGCAAGCATCATAGACGAGAGGGTCCATTGTGATCAAGGGTGAGTTTTTTCTTGTTTATTTTGGTTATACAAAAGCTATAACAAACACCTGTTACACTGGAGAACCGGTCAGTGTTTCCTCAGAGGGTGGTAAGGTAGCAGTATGCACTCACTGTGTCTGTGCCTACAGCTCCCATCCCACAGCAGCAAACAGAGATTATGAGCAGATCCAGGACCCTCCTGCCTGGTTCTGCCTTCTCACCCTGGTGGGAGATGTAGGAAGTCTCACTGTAACTTGCTCTTGTCATGTTGTGATTCCTGTAGGAAATTTCTGTCTTTCTCTTTTAATTATGTAACCAGGAACATGTGGATGTTTTCCTCTGACGAAAAATCAGACAAAGAAGTTGGATTAGGTGTACATGGGTCACAAAGTCAAAAGCAGCCATCACTTTTAAAGAAATGTCTGACTTCTTTGGTGGGAGGGAGGAAGTAAAAGCTATACAGGTTTGGAGGTTTCAGGCAACATACTGAGTACAGCTCTCACTCTGTGTGTTACTTCCGGGAAATTATATAACCTTGCTAGCCTGAGTTTTCTTATTTATGAACTGTGCATGATAATGCAATTCAAGAAGTCTTAGCAGGATAGTTATGACCATCGCTGGATCAGGGCTGAGCTGTGGTGATTGTGAGCATGAAATGACAGTAGAAGACAGAGAATTGAGGTTTGTTCTTTAGTCCTGGTGTTCACAAACCCTCTCTTGCTTGCTGTTTGGCAGCCAACTTTGAATTCCTTAAAAAGCCCTCTCCATTATGGCCGATTTATCTAATTATGGTAAATATTTGCTTTTCTGGCATAAGAATCTTAACATTTCCATGGTTTTATTAGAAATTCTGTTTTCACTTCTAAAATATTTCTCTAAGAGTAGTGAGCGAGATACTTAACTATTTTGGCACAATTTAAGTGATGTTTGTTTCTCAAATATTCTTTTTCTAAGTATGTTCTTCCCTTTGTATTTTAATTTATAAAGTAAAATTTGCCCATTCTAGAATTTAAAATAATTTTGGAAAAAACATGTAAAATTCCAACATTATTTTCTCATTTATGCTTTATGGTTTATACTTTTAAAACTCACCATGTGTATTGCCCTATTTAATCAGCATATAAGACATTATTTCTACCTTCCAAATGAGAGATTATAAAAAACAAAGCAGTAGAAATAAAATTGGGATTTAAGTCTATTGATTTTTTCAACCAAATATTCAATCTATTTTACCATAATTTCTTCCATCAATAATGTTAATTCTTATAATGTGGTAGTAATATTTCATAATAAGAATGAGATTCTTCCTGCTGCTTTATTCCCCACGCATTTCTGATTCTTACAGAAAAAGGCCTTCATTTACTCCTGACTCCATAAAAGAGGCCTGTGAAGTACTTTCAGTACTAAGATTTCATATCTTCACATAATGTTACAAGAGTGAGTATTCAACCATGACATTTATAATTGGCTGCAAACATAATCCAATATCCTCATCTTACCATATTGTCAGGAGAGGTAATCGGACTTGTATTGCTACCAGAAAAATATATTGGCTTATGCAAATAGTGAATCTAATGTCTTCCATAAACATTCCTGCACAAGAGTGGCAAAGACAAAGGGCGATAGGAGGGCAAATGCTCAGTGTAACTTCAAAAATCTTTTAGAATTCAAATTTCTGTTCTTGATAGTTAAACATAAAAAATATAGTATTAACTTCTTTTAACATATATTATTCTTATCAAGTTAGAACAAGCCAACTAATAAAAAAACAAATTGCCTAGAGTCCCTCATAAAATTTTGACAGCCAAGTCCACCCAAAATGATGGGAGATAGACTCCTCCACTATACATCCCAGCACTTATACCAAGTCTCTAAAACTTAATGAATTAACGCAGAAAGTTGATATTTTCAATAAATATATATCTGTTTTCAAAACAGAGCCTTATTTTTTCAGACTTCACTGATTCAGGGATGGAAGATTTTGATAAATGTTTACCTGTATTATTAGAAGACCTCGATTCTATCGATTTTTGGACCATCACCTCCTGTCTTTGAGCAAGCCACAAAACATCTTTCAGCCTCATAGTTTTTTCCATGAAAGTAGCTTTCCTTACTTTATGAAGATGTATAATGTTTAAATGAAAATGTCACCTAAAACTTTACTGCACACATTCTGGAAAAAAACTCATAAAACTCAACTAACTGTCATGCATCTATATCTATGCGGGGGTGGGGGGGATTTTACTTATTTCAAACAAACAAACCAATTAAAGTATCTGGACATTTGCTACAGTGGCAGAAAAATATGCCGTTCAAATGGGAATCCGATTTTAAAGACTTTGGTGTCATAAAATGAATAAAACAAAAATAAAGAACTCTGGTAGAAAAATCTGGAAATAAAATTTTACACAAATCAACTTAATAAAATTATTCTAACTCCAAGGCAACCCTTTAGGAAGTGACTAAAAATACAGTAAGATAGATGACAGGAAATTAAAATGGCAGATTAAAAAACGTCTATTTAACATAAAAGAAGGCAGCATTGGAGGAATCAAGGGTTAAAAAAAAAAAAACAAACCATAAGATATACAGATTAACAAACAAGATATCAGATGGAAATCTTATATTTAATGTACATGTTTTAAACATGAAAATTAAAAGGCAGAGATCATAAAAATGAATTCAAATTTAGATTTAAAACATAAATAGGTTGAAATTAAGTGGATGAAAAAGTGTACAACATGCAAGTGATTAAAAAATGTTGAGGATATTGAATTGTTATGCTAATATAAGACAAAATCCACTTTAAGATAAATGTTATTAGTGGTAAGAACGTGCTCTAATAAATGCATTAATCCTTCAATAAGTTATAACAGTTATAAACAGATACACTTATACACAGGGATTCAGAATATATAAAGAAAGAAAAACTGATAGAACAGAAAGGAGAAACTGATGACACAATAATAATAGCTGAAAACTTCAGTATTCAACTTTTAGTAATTATTACTAAGGTGAAATTTGCAGAATGAAATTAACCATTTTAAAATGTAAAATTCAGTGTCATTTAGAATATGCTACGGTTTATAAATAGATGTCCTCTCAAAACCTCATGTGCTCATAGCTGAGGATTTGGGGAGATAGTTGGATCCTGAGGGTGCAATGGTTGTCAGTGGATTAGCCCACTGATAAGTTTGCAGCTAAATGCCGTGTGAGAAATGAAGCCTGCTCAAAGGAAGTGGCTCACTGGAGGTGTGGCCTGGAAGGGTGTATCTCCCTCCCTGCTTCCTGTCTACAATGACATGAGCAGCCCTCTTCTGCCATACCCCTCTGACATTCCACCCTGCCTTGGAGTCAGCTGACTATGGACTGAAACCTGTATAAATTGTGAGCCAAAATAAACCTTTCATCCTTGAAGTTGTGAGTGTTGGCTGTTGTGTCCCAGAGATGGAAAATAACTAAAACAGTAGTGCAGCAACAGCCGTCTATACTGAGTTCTAAAATACTTTCATCACCCCAACAGTGATGAAAATCATACAGGAAAAAATTTGAACAATTACTGGCAAAATTACACCGATGCTTCATTTGGTGTTTATCTATTCAGTTGCCTTTACTGGAGTTCTTAATTTCTACATTATGGCTTTGAGTAGCTGTCCAGTGTCCTTCATTTCAGCCTGGAAGGCTACCATTAGCGTTTCCCATAGGGTGGGTCTGTTAGCCTCAATCTCTTACCACTTCTGTTTATCTGGTAATATCTTAATTTCTCCTTCATAGTTGAAGAGTAGTTTTGACAGATGTGTGATTCTTTATTTTTCATTTTTAAAATCCTTTCATCACTTTAAAAATGTCACCACACACCCTTTTGGCCTTCATAGTCTCTGATAAGAAATCTGTCACCAATTTTATTAAAAATTTCTTGTACTTGATTAGTTGCTGTTTCAAGATTCTTTTTGTCTTTCAATACTTTGACAGTGATGTTTCTTAATGTAGACCTCTTTGCTTTTCTCTTTTGGAAGTTTCTTGATTTTAAATGTATAGGTTCCTTTTATCAAATTTGGAAAGTTTTAAACCATGTTTCTTCATAATTCTGTCTTTTTCTGACCTTCTGGAATTTCCATTACATGTATGTTGTTAAAACAGTTGTCACATAGATCTCTTAGATTGTATTTATTTCTCTTCATTCCTGTTTTTTTTTTTTTCACATCAGATCAGATAATTTAAATCGATCTAGCTTCATGTTCACTGACTCTTGGTTCTGCCTCCTCCAATCTGCTCTCAGAATCCTCTAGAGAGCTTCTTATACTAATTATTGTACTTTTCAGCAGCAGAATTTTTGTTTGGTTCTTTTATTACTTTCATTTACTCATTTTTATTTTCTATTAATACGTTGTCATTCTGGGGATTCGTGCCCTTTGTACACGCTTTTTCTAGCTCCTTGAGAATATTTAAGATTTCAGCTCCTTGAGACTCTTTAGGATTTAAATTCTTCAGTATGTCCAATGCCGGTAATTCCCCAGGGACAGTTTTTGTTAATGTTTTCTGTGGATGGGTCATAATTTCTTATAAACTGAGTATTTTCAATTTATGGTGCAGTAACTCTGGAAATCAGATTTCATTCTTCCCCTTCTCTAGGTTTGCTTTTATTGCTTGCTGTGGGCCATACCTGTTTGTTTAGTGAATTTTCTGCAATTTTTTAAAATAAAATCTGTGTTCCTAGTGGCAATCTCTGAAGTCTGGCGGCTTGCAGTTCGGCCTTAGTGTCGCTCTCTGGGTGCACTGATCCTGTGAAGCTCAGTCAGAGGCAACAGTCGGAGGCGACAGTCATACCCTGGGCACGGGTGTGACTTTCTAAACTCTACCTACACACGGATGACTTGAATGCCCTAGTTCCCATAGAAACTCCTGTAGGCTTTCCTTTAGATGCGGTATTGTTTGCCTCAACTATAATCATTGTCTCAAAAGGCTACAGATTGTTTTTGTCTTTCCAAGTTTTTCCTTTTCCACTCTGAGTTTTGAGTTAGGTGAAGCAATGTTGAGTTTTCCTACAGGCATCAGATAGCTTAGGACAGACAGACTCCTAGTGGCAGAGAAATGTCTGCTCTGCTCCTTCCAAAATTAGATTTAGAATCTCACACCGAAAATTTGGATATCTGTCTCCATGACCACACTGAACCTGAGAAGGGTTTGGCAAGCACAGGTAGAAATGCTGCAAAGTGTTTCCACCACTTGTGAGTTGCTTTTCTTTCTTGATTTAGCATGTACTTGATTGCTCTAAACCTTTGGTTGTTTTCCAGTATTCATAAAAAGTTGATTTTGGCATTTTTTTACTTGAAGTCTGTGGCTATTACTTCTACACGTGTTTTTGTGGGAGGATGGTCTCTTGGAGTTACCTGCTATAGGATTGTTGTCAATAGCCCAATACCTAACTTTTAATAATGGGTGGAACAGATCGGCAGGAAGTCAGCAAGAAAATATAAGAATCAAATAATATAAACTAGATAGAAAATAAAATGTATGGAACAATTCACTACCAATAGCAAAATACACAGTTTTCTCAATTATACATGGTACATTCTCTAGACTAGCTAGAATAGACTCCCTGTTGGGCCATAAGACAAATCTCAAAACACTTAAAAGAATTTACATCATATAAAGTCACTGATGTAATATTAAATTTCACATGGAAATGCAAGAGATCCAGAATAACCAGAAAATATTTAAAAAGAAAAAAAAAATGATTGGAAGACTGACATGTCCCAACTTCAAAATTATTACCGGCTCTAGTGATAAAGATATTCTGCTTATAGAAGGATAGGCATATAATTTAAAGGCATTGAACTGAGGGTCCAGAAATAAAGCCGTACATTTACAGTCAACCAATATATGACAAAGATGCCAAGACACTAAATAGGAAAAGAATAATTTTATCAACAAATGGAAGAACAGAATATTCATAAGCAAAACAAATAAGTTCTTACTTTACCAAAAATCATGTAGAAGTGTTCCTTGGCAACCATGGGGTTGGTTCCTGGCCCTTTGGATACCAGAACATAAGAACATTTAGGATTCTTACATGAAATGACAGAGTGTTTGCATATAACATGTACATATCTTTTACTTTAAGTTATGTCTAGGTATTTATAATACCTAATGTAATATGAGTGATTATTAGCCAGCTTTGCTTCACTATAATGCAATACCTGACACAGGCTAGGTATGAAACAATGAGACGTTTATTTTGGCTCATGGTTCTGGTGGTTTGAGTCTAAGATCAGAAAGACCCATTGGTTTGGGCTTCTGTGGGACAGTGGTACATTATGGTGGGAGCAAGGGGCAGAGCAGACCACTCACAGATAGAGCCAGGAAGGGGAGAGAATGGGAATCCCACAGTTCCTTTCCAGGGCATGCCCTGAATGACCAAAGGACCTCTCATGTGGCTGCACCTCTTAAAAGAGCCACAGCACCTCCCAATACTGCCACTCTGGAGAACAAACCTTTAGCATAGGGACGTCTTGGGGATACTACCCATATTCAAACCAGAGCAAGATGCTTTCAATAGATGTTAGTTGTTATGATGTATTGTTTGGGAATGGTGACAAGATGAGAAATTCTATGTTTGTTTAGTACAAATGCAAATTTTTCTGAATATTTTTAACCTATGGCTGGTTGAATCCATGGATGTAGACACTGGAGATATGGAGGGCTGACTGCACAACATTCGTCTCAAATTAAATCACACACCTAGACTGTAGAACACTTAGAAAAAAATCATAGGATGATATCTTTCATACTTTGGGTTATTTGATGTTTTCTTAGATAAGACAGGAAAAGAACATAGAGAAATTATAAGCCGTCAAAATCATAGCAACTTTCTCAATGAAAACCACCAATAAAATGAGGATGGAGTGCTCAGAATAGGGGGAAATATATTTACAAATCACAGATCTGTCAAAAGCCTTGTATCCAGAATACATAAAATGACTCTTATAACTCAATAATGTACAGACAAATGGCCCAATTAAAAAATGTCCAAGTGATTTCATAGATGTTTCTCTAAGGAAGAAACAGAAATTGCCATACTTTTTCAATTGCCCTGCAAATGATTTTAAATTAATTGTATGATTATCTTGTGAATTACTTTATTTATATGTTTGATGGAAAGCATTAGTGTCTAAAATCTGAACATTTAAAATATTGTATGTCACAGTCTGAAACCTTGTTTTGTAATTTATTTGTATGTGTGTGTATGTTTACTTTTTCATAGATGCTGTCATCAAAAACTGTGAAGACAGGGCTAATATCTCTGAATCTCTGTAGCACTATCTCTGTTACTTTATAAATAAGGTCTACTCCTTCGGAAGGATTATTTTTCTCTCTCACATTTTCTCATAGCAAACCTGGTAGGCAGTTAATGTTGCTATCATTTTAAAAGTTGCATAGCAAGCTCATAACCTTCCCAAGGTCACCCGTTTACTAGATTTAGGATTCCCACCACATTTTTGAAGTCTAAAGGCCACGTGTTTACTTTCTAAGCAATATGGTCTTCCTGATGCAGCTGGTATTGCCCACAGAAGCCTTGATGTGAAGGTGAAGAAATGGACAGTATGTGGCACTCAGAAGGGGAACAAAAAATATCTGGAGAAGTCTGGAATCAAGTGTGAGAGGGAATAAAATGAGAGGAGACTGCAGATTGAGGGAGAGTCTCACAAGGATATATTTTCCTGTGGGTTATTTATTTATTTATTTTAATGCTGGGCCTTCTCAGGTGTTACTCTGGAAAATGTGAGTAACAACTTAATTCAGTGCTGTGGGCTCCTGAAACCTCTCTGGCCATCTTGCTTTCCTGATCCAGTGACTTAAGTTTTAAGTTTCAACTAACATTACTTGGAGCTGTTATCACCCACGACAGCCAAGTTCTTGAGCTGAGGGCCGGAGGGAGGAATATCAAGGAGAAACTTTATTTAAATCCAATAAAGATATGAATAAACAAATTAAAAAATGATTCTTTTGAAGCTGAATTTGGTACTGGCGCAAGGCACTGAACGATGTTTGTTTTACTGACAAATAAGTCTATATGGTTTGTGGCTTTGAACTATGATGTTCCACTTCACATGTGAAATATTGTTAGGGAATTAAAAAAAAGCATCTCACAAAGAGTTATTCAAAGATAAGCAGCATAGTCCATGGAAATCTGTTTCTTTCCAAGACAAAGTCGGGAGACTGACTCCGCCGTGATTTGTCATGAATGGGCGTCCAGCAAGAGCTGACCACACCCGACATGGGACTCCTGACCTGGCCCTGGCGCTCCCCAGCGAAGGGCGGCAGCCAAGCTAGTTCCTTCAGCCACCGGACATCCTCAAGTCTCACTCACTTCACTTTAGGAAAATAAGATATTAAAAGTAGTTTCACTGTAGATGGAGAAATGCTTAGAAAAGCAATATACGACAAAGAAAAATTCCGAAGCCAGGCGAGATGAAATGGCTCATCTGTACTCTCCCCTCTCGGCCACATCCACCACGTGAGTGTGCGGCTGCGGGTTTTGTCCTGCGGGATTTGTAGCCAGTGAGTTAGAATCACTCTTTCTCTTATGGAGAAAGCAGCACTGGTATTTTAGGACTTAGATACAGATGTATAAACACTAAAGTGATTCAGTTGAATTCACTTTTTGCCAAAAATACATGCTTTTCCCTTTAAAGGCAAAGTGAAAGAGAAAAAAAAATAGCAGGAAAAAAAAAAGGCTACTTTGGGACCAAATGAAATAAAAGTTACAATGACTGCAGAATGTTATTTCAGGGGGGCAGGAAGTAGGTGTAGCGCTAGCAGGGAATTTCTGGTGATGTCTGCACAGGGAAAGCAGCGCTGCCTTTATTTTTTTTTTTATTTTTATTTTTTTTTTATTTTTTATTTTTTTTGTGGTGCCGAGGATCGAACTCAGGGCCTTGTGCTTGCAAGGCAAGCACTCTAATCACTGAGCTAAATCCCCAGCCCAGCGCTGCCTTTAGACACAGCTCCTGCACGCTACTCTGACCTGGGATGAGGCACCGCCAAGATCCTGGTTCATGCACTCTCTTGATACACCCTCTGATTGATGGTACAATATTGTACACAGATAACAAACTCCAAATACGTTGCTGAGAAGCCAGGGAAAGGAAAAAAATGAAATGGAAGTTCTAGAAGTGGAGGTGGACTGTGTGAGAGAACTGTCACTCTCATCAGCAGGAACCGAGGGGCCCAGCATCTTCCCTGTCACCAGCTGAGTGTGTTCCTGCAGTCACACTCTGATTATGTGCCACGGGGTACCTATTATTTATTTCTTGCAATAAGGTAGGGGAGAGAGTTGTGAAAGCAGCAACTTGATGAAATACTGCTACTCCAGGAACTTTGTATTTGTCATCCCAATTAACCTCTAAAATAGTTACTACTGTAACCTTTCTAGAAGTATAGGAAGAGGTGGCTCAGATAAATTACATAATGAATGCACGGCTAGTATGTGGCACAGCAGGAATTCAATCATTCTTCTGTTCTTTACTGTAGTTTTTACATTTTTCCTTTCACAAAGCCAGAAATGAGGAAAAGGTGAACAGCTATTTGCATCTGTGTAAATCTGTATCGAAATTCAATTTTTCACACGTTATGCCTCAGGTTCTCTTCATCTTTATTTTTACCATCTTATTCTAATTTAGAAATCTGTTAATTTATTTTTGCACCAATGGAGATTGACCTAGGTCAAATGAAGGGATTATATTCAAAATGATTACTACAATCACTTGGTCTTGAAAAAAAATTGTTACTCAGGAAACACTTTTACTTTCTTTCTAAAGGAATTGTAAATAGTGGTATATTATTTTACACTACTCAGTAAAATAGAGATCTATAATGTGAGTGATTTGAGCAAAATAAGGGCACCTAACCTTAGTTCCTAGAGCCTGTATCTTCTGAAATAGAGTGTGATTTATGCTATTTGGAAGCAGAGGCAATAGCCTTTCACCTGGCGTTGTGTTTTAAAGCTGGTCCACAAGGCAGAGTCATGTTAATTCCAAAATTCCCTTAAGAAGCTGACATGAGTGCTATTTCCCAAGAAGCCTAAATTAAATTCCCGTTGGGGGTGTATCTGATGGCTCATCCAGTGACTAAGCATCCAGGGAAATAGTTGACTTATCCAGAGGGTCATGCTCTTTGAAAATGTCTGTGTTTCAGGCACTGGAAAGATCCCCAAGGACCTCACAAACCCCACTGTGAGTGGCACTAAGGAACCCGGCCCGAGGAATGGCAAGAATCGGGTCTGATATGTCTTGTTCTTCCAAGGAACAGGCACTGCACGGAATGGCAGGGGGCGGTGCCTCTCATTGTTGGGCTAGTGAGAACATTCTCTCCATCCGTCTCTCTCTCTCTCACACACTCTTGTCCCTCCCTAAATAGGTGACATAAATTGCAGATTTCTATAAATTCAAAAGCTCTACTGTACACGTGATGGTGAAGTCTTAACTGCCTGTGTTTGAATTCGGACTCTCACGTTTAGTTTTCATGTAAGCTTCACAATTTAAACCCGATAAGCCTCAATTTCCTCATCTGTAAATGAGAGTAGTAATACTGGGTTGTTGTTTAAGAGGTTAACAAATGTGAATTTCTAAGCACAATACTTACCACTTGGTAA
>PVJO010020901.1:0-31111 GCA_004026905.1 Hystrix cristata
CTGGGTTGGAGATTGCTTTCCTTTAAGGCTTGAAATACCTTGCTCCAGGCTCTCCTTGCTTTTAGGGTTTGTGTAGAGAAATCTGCTGTGATTCTGATGGGTTTACTTTTATAGGTGATTTGTCTTTTTTCTCTGATCATTTTCAGTATTCTGTTTTTTTGCTGAATTTCTGGAATCTTGATTATTATATGTCTTGGTGCGGATTTATTTTGGTTATGAGTAATTGAGGTTCTATATGCCTCACTTATCTGTATATCAGTTCTTTTCTCATACTTGGGAAGTTTTCCATCATTACTTCTTTAAATATTCTTTTTAGATCCTTCGTATTGTCTCCTTTTTCATTCACTCCTATCACTCTTATATTGTTCCTCTTTGCATCATCTTGCAGATGTTGTAGTGATATTTCATATTCTCTAGCTATTTTTAAGAGGTCTTTCTTTTCATTCTCATTAATTGCTGATCTATCTTCTAGTTCTGAGATTCTATCTTCACTCTCATTCATTCAGCTCCGTATACTTTCCATGAGTTTTTTATTTCTTGGATATCTTTATGGATCTGTTTCATGGGCTCCACTTCTTTGCTAAGTTGTATATTCAAATTTTTGATTGTTTTTCTTAGTTTCTCTGTTTTTGTTTAATCTTTTAAAAATGCAAAAAAGGAAATCTGGGGACAAGGACAAGGATCTGGGCCAGTAGATCAAATATGATCTATACTTGTTACTGGTTTTAATTAAAATATTTTTCTTTAATAAGCCAAGAGTTAGGAGATAGCTTCCAGAGTTTTGATATTTGTTTTAGAGGACAACAAACACAAACAGTTAGGTACTGGTCCACACATTATCTCTTTAATCTATACACAGAAAATGTATTCCCTTTGACATATCTTTACATGTGTTACTATAATGAAAATTTTACAAGAAAAAAATTTACTATGTCATTTCCCTCCAATAATTAACACCTACAAGTGACTACAGCCACAATAAGGACAAATTCGAACAAGGAACTCTGCCTACAAGTTACCGTTTGACCTTATTGTTTACTTCTTCAATCACATTTAGCATCACTTCTCACACGACTACTTCTCATTACTGAGACCTTTCCATCTTATGTCTTTGCACTTTTAGTTTCTTTGCCCTAATTCCCTCTCCCTCAGTGAGCACACAACCAGCCCCATTCAGGTCACAATTCAAATCATATGTGCTTGCTTGCTCCTTCTCCAACTTCATTCTCTTATTACCTCACTCTATTTTAATGTTTTTATAGAATTTTGTTGAGTTTTTATTGTATTTGATGGCCATACCTGTGGGTAGCTGAACAAGAGAGCGATTCTTCAAATACAGGTTGACCTTGAAAGGTAGACACAAACTTTGGTAAAGCCAGCAAGATCGTTTTCTTGCAAACATCATCTGATTTCCCCAAGTATTGGAGCAGTCACCCACAATAATGTCATGTGTAGTACCTTGATTTCTGAGGTGAGAGAAGTGGTACAAAAGGGTTAAAACTATAGCTGGTCTTTTCTCTAGGTGAAAAAAATGAACAAATATCACCTTGATGCACAGTATGGAAGAAATAAAATTCTAAAAGGAAATATTTTATTGTGTAGTTTATTATTGTTACTTTTTGGTAGTGATATTCCTGACTACAAATTATATTGTTGGGACATAGTATTGCTCCAAAATAGCTTTTTTTTTTTTTTTTTTGGTTGTACCAGGGATCAGACTCAGGGCCTTGTGCTTCCTAGGCAAGAACTCTAACCACTGAGCTAATCCTCAGCTCCTAAAAGAGCTTTTAACTTACAGGAAATGTGCAATATTACAGGGTGCCTAAACTTACTTTCCACATCTATTTTTCTTTGTACTTAACATCTTGCATTATTATGGCACATTTATCACAATTAATTATCCAATGTTGGTAAATTATTTCTAAACAAAGTCCACATATTACTCAAATTTCCTTAGATTTTATCTAATTTCCTTTTTCTATTTTAGGATCCCATCTAGAATCCCATATTATTTTTGTCACATCTCCTATCTCAGTCCATTTTTTCATTGCCCTAACAAAATATCTGAGACTGGGTATTTTATAAAGAAAAGTATATTTAGCTCATAGTCCTGGAGATTCAGAAGAATGGTGCTAGCATCTGCTTGGCATTTGACAATGCATCATGGGAGATGGTATCACAATGATGGAAGTGTGTGCAGAAGGAGAGAGCTTTCTCATGGTCAGACAGGAAGCAAGAAAGTCATGAAGGACCAAGCTTGGTTCTTTCTATAACCATCTGCTCTCTTGGAAACTAATTCATTCTTAGCAGACTTCATTTACTCATGAGAGACAGTATTAATCCATTCATGAAGTTGGAGTCCCCATGACCTAGTTATCTGGTACTTGGCACCACCACTTAAAAGTTCCAGCAACTCAACATTGCCATAGTGGAAATCAAGCTTCCTCTTCATGAATCTTTGCAGGACAAACTATATCCAAATTACAATATCCCTGGGGCACTTCTTCTAGGTTGTGACAGGTTCTGTAACTTACCTGTTTATGATGATCTTGAAAGTAATGAGGAATACTGATTAGACATTTTATAGAATGTCCTTCAATTGGAATTTTTTCTGATTTTTTTCCTAATAATTAGAAAGGAGTTTGGTGGAGGAAAACCACAGAGGTAAAGAGTCATTCTCATCATATCATATCAAAAATTCATGCTATGCACATGAGTTATCACTGATGATCACCTGGCTGAAGTAGTTTTCTCCACTGTAAATTTGCTATTTTTTCTTCTATCTATATTCTGTGTAGCTCCCTTATACTGATTGTAAAGCGTGCTACATCACTTTGAAGGCAGAGCATCTAGATAAGTTATTTGGTATTCTTTTCAATAGGGGATTTTTTTCTTTTCCTCAAGTATTTTTATTCAAATATTTATTTATATTGGTATGAACTCATTGTTATTACATATTTGGAGCTGTAATTTAATGCTACCTTATTTTGTTATTCACATTTCCTCAGCTTTGGCTGCTTGGTTAATTTTCAGTTGGATCTTTAAATTGGTCTAATTTTCGGAGTATTTCCTTAATTTGTAACACTACATGATGCTGCATACTCATCTTATGTGCTACCTACCCCATTCCCAGAATCTCCATATATCTAAGCAGCAGTAGTTCCTTTTATTGAAAATTATGCTATAAATTGAGATCTGGTTGCTGGGTATCCTCATTGTTGCTAGGGTGTTATTGCTTCTAGACTCTCAGAACAAAGAAATATATGTGTGTATTCCAACCTATGCATATATATATCTATAAATACTTACCTGTATCTATATTAAGCTAAAAATGAGTTCAAAACAGTGTTTCCAACTCTAATCAGTTACCATGTAGATCATTTTTTCTTCCATTACTGTTTTGTAACTTCCCATTCCAGCATCAAGAAACCTACTTCTGTTATTTGTTACCTGGTATTTAATTGTTCAATTTCAGTGTACACTTATAGCAGTTTCAGAATCGTTAACTGAAAGAATTTTATCAACTAATGTACTGTGGTTATTTTAAGTTACTTTTGCCTTTAGTCCTACAGTCTCCACTCATTTTCTACACTACTCATGTCAGCATCCTCCCACCCCTACTCCTCAGTGAAGTTGTTGAATGCATTTGAAATGAAGTTAAATCATTTTGTCAATCTGGATTCCATCCTGGGCTCCCTTGACCTCCTACATGATTTATTTTATATTTACATATATTAAGATTAACTAGTTTTGCCATAAAGTTCCATGGGTTTTGATAAGTACATAACATCATGGATTTTTGAACTTGATTATATTAACACAAATGAGATCAGAACATATTGTATATGGAAGAGGTTGTGTTTTTTTTTTTTTAATTGCTACTTTCCCGGGACAAATTTATTAGGATGGCTTTAATACACTTTATAGAATGTATTTTTTATTGATTTTCATAAACATTTACCCCTGATTGAATAGTGAATTGGCTAATTCTTAATCCTTTTGTAAAATAGTGTTTATGAGACCATATGTATTTTGCCTTTTCATCTCCTGAAAATATGTTCTCCTTTCCATTTAATACCTTAATGTGATACATTGCCGTTTAATATATGGAAATCTATTCTGCATCCCCATACCTTGTAATGCCGGGTTTTGTTAGCTTCATTATTTGTATTATTTATTTTCTTTTTTTGCAGTAACAGGAATACCTAGTAGTACTTGCTTCTCTAAGGAACTATAAGATAGCGTAATGTTGGCGTCTATATTAAGGATTAAAAGTCAGTATATAAAAAAGCAGCCAAGCTTTGAGTGCTTTCATTTTCCCTCCTGCCTTCCATCTGCCTGTGTTAGTATCAAACTGTGTGATTCCAGCAGATCATAGTATCTTTTGCCAGTCTAAGTATTAGATGAACCTAAGAGTAAATTCTCATTGAGCCAAACCTAATAAGGACAAATGGGCTAAACACTGGTGTTTGATGTGCAGTTCCCATAAACTACTGGAAATATATTTCCCATAAACCGTTAGAAATACAGAATCTTATGCTCCACTCTTTACCTATTAAATGACAAACTCTGAGATTAGGGATTGAAAATCTATGGTTTTAACAATTTTTTCATGTTACATTCATTTTCGGAAGGATTGGGCTAGGGTAAATTATTATAAGGCAATACTGTTTCTTCTCTTCTAGTAGGGCATTATCTTTATTCCACTGTGAAAACCCTTATATAGTTTTATTTATTTCCAATAGAATTAGTTAAGTCACTGAAATATCCCAATGACCACTCTTAATTATATTGTTATTTATTTAAAGGTATTGCATCTGGTGAGTCTGGAGTGTAGGGTCCCCAGACCATCCTCACTGGGCTTGTCTCTCTCTCATGTATAGAAAGAGGAAGAGGAGTCAGAAGGCCAGTGCAAAGAGAAAGTAACTATTATAGGTACTGCAAGAGGAAGTGGTACAAAAGCCATCTGGAGGAGCAGAGGAGCCTAGAGCTGGGTCACTGCCAAATCTGGGGCTGTGGTCCTGTTTTATGGGGCAGGGATCTCATCTCTACCTGCCCTAAGGGTCAACACTTGTTTGACTGGATATTGGGCTTGTTGCTAGGTGTTTGAGGTATTGTTAGCTAATAGGGGAATTTGCGTAGGCATGGCAACTAGCACAAGGAGGAACTAGGATAGACAGAATACATATGTTGCCTGTGGAGGCAAAGGGAAAAACTACAACCTGTCATCTCTGTGTGCCCCTGGCTAGAAAAAACTGCTTAAAAACTGCTCTCTGCTTTCTTCCTACCGCCAGAAAGCCCTGGGTCTTTATTTTAACCCTACCTAAGGGTCCTCTCTGTCCCTACAAAGATGAATTAAAAGTCTTCTGCCTCTGAAATGGTGGCAATTGATGGGTAAGGATGTATGCATGTGTTTCCAATGCATAGAACCACTAAGGACCCAGATATGAAGGGTCATTGTCTTCTTTCTAATGTGTTTAATGGTTTTTTGGTCATTATGGTTTAGTAGCAAATCTGTTAGGTCTAAAGTAGGTGTTGTGGAGAGGGCCTCTTAAGCCCTGTGTGCAGAAAAGCAGTGAGAACTATTCTGTAGAAGAAGAAAAGTGATAAAATTAAACAGAAACAAGACCATGAAACCACAAAAACAAAGGAAGCGAGAAATACAAAGGACATGTAGTTTTAGATAGTACTTTAGTTCTTGCTTTCAGTACTTCATGAGGCCTGACCATATTTCTACTCATAAGATTTGGAAAAATCAGACAGTGTCTTTGTAATAAAATTTCCCTTCTGCTTATGCTAGTGCAAGTTTCCCTGGTATACCAACCACACACCCCCATCCCCCTATCGCCTGCAGCATGGAAATTTCTCTTGTACCTGAATTTCTCTGTTCCATGCTTTCTCCTATAGTACTATGGCTTCTAATTATTTTGAATATGCTACCATAACAGCTGGGAAATGCTTTTGAATAAATTAAAGTACTACATTACAATAAAAGTTACAGAGCAATTTCTTGTTATTGTGACATTACCTATCGAAGCTAACAGAAGAAATACATTGCCTCTCCTAAATATTAAGAGCTTCGTATGTGATATACTGTTGTATGACTTGAAAGGGTCTCAGACAATAAAATCATATTTTACAACTGAAGTAACATTGCCATTGATTGTTCAAAATCCAGAATCAAAACTCTTGCTTCTGATAAAATGCTTTCCCTAAAATAAAACATGAAATTCATGATTGCTTTATGAGAAACACACGTCATTAGACTTATGTCAATGTTTCATGAGATAAAAAGTTATTATAGTCAATTTTTATAATTTCATTTGGGCAACTGAACTGTAAAATTAAAGATGAACAGAACATTTATCCAAATTACTCAATAAAGAGTAAGAAGTAAGTTGCAGTAGAACAGCAGAGCCCACCCTGCATTATTTTCCTTCTCCAACCCAAGTTTCCTTTACAGGTTCTACCATTTTGGAAGCACAATCCCCCTAACTCCCACCATAATTGTTGCCATTTCCTATCATTAAGTGCTGAGTCAACAAAGTGCAAGAATGTAACCTCACAGAATGATCAGTCTTGCACTATAGTTAGGTAACCTTCCATGTCACACTTCAATTATTGCATCTAAGACCTCTCAGGTACAATGTACCTCTTGTTTTCTTTATTTCATTTCTTGATTATACAATAAGACCCCTCTTAACACTGCTCCACCTAATGATGTTTCAGTACTACACAGTTACATAAAAGTACAGGTGAGTGTTTCTGAAGATGAGGAGCAAAAGGAACTTTCAGCGGATTTCCCAAAATAAAGTGTAGCGATTGTAACAGAAATTATGGATCAGTTTATACAAAATGATCCAAACTTTGAAAGAAGTTCAAAGGCAAGACAAAGTGTCCCATTGTTTGCTGAACAAAACCAGAAAAAGCAAGCAATGCTAGATGATTTCATTACCAAAAAAACAAAAAATTTCCAATGAAGAAGAACCTTCCTTATCGAAAGCATAAAGTGTTTTTTAAATTTTTTTAGGTTTTATGAATGTTTTGTGAATTAAAATCTTTATTAGCAATAAAAATGTATGCAAGTAATGTAATAAAACAAAGAAAATTCATAAATTTTCTTATTCTCTGTTCTGCTTCACCTAGCCCCACCATTTACGTGTTAAAATGACCTCATTTAAGGCTGTTTCGTTTAGCGCTGGGACTTAGACTGCACCCCTTGTGTTAAGCGGGGTCTTAGGTACCATGGTCTTTTGTCCTCTGGACCTCGAGAATCCCAGTTACTCAGCTGTTTCAGACACTAAGGAAGTAAAGTGCACTCTAGCTGATCATTTCATCTATCTGCAATCTGAGATTTTAGTAGATTGCATGGATTTGTACCTGTTTATCATCGTATTTTCAGGGCCTCTATTCACCTATATTTTACTTTTACACAAAACAGGAAAAAAGCTCCTTTTGTGTGGCAAATGTAAGCCTTTAGGTTAAAGGCTTGGTGAGAGGAACCTGGATATGTTTTCAGCCCACCTTTCTCCCTTTTCTTGTGCACGGCATAACTTGTACACCCTGCCTAGCGACATCGCATAGCTTGTGCAGAGGCTTGAATGAGGCAAGTACTACACAAATATGTACAGACAGAATGAATATCTATTTTAACAAAATTCTAGACCATGACTTCACAGCTTATAGTAATTCCCTCTATTTTCTGCTCTCTAAACTCAGAAGCTTCCCTTGATGAAAGAGGAGGAGTCCTTGAAACCATAATGTGAAATGAAATAAATTACACACAACCTTAAATATTGCATGGTTTCTCTTATACGGGAATCTCAAAGTATAAATAAATTAAACAGAAAAATAAAAGACAGATAATGGGAAACAGGGAGATAGATCTTTCCAAAAGGAAAGAGGACCAAGGGATGGAAGGAAGAAGAATAAAAAAAAATGAGATGTGTTATGTACATGTACGCACTCCCCACAATGAATATAATCATCACACCCTGTAAGCATGTACTAATAAATACAAACATTTTAAAGAAGAGTCAGACATGGTGGCACACACTTTAATCCCACCACTTGGGGGACTGAGGCAGGAGGATTGCCATGAGTTCAAGGCCAACCCAGACTACATAGTGAGTTTAAAGCCAGACGAAACTCAGACAGACCTTGTGTCAACAAAACAAAACAAAACAATTTTAAAGAGTCTGTTGTGCCTTGACTTAATTACCCACTGTCACTGAAATGTCAAATACCTAATACTCATATATTCAAATACCTCATATCCCTTCAAATTCTTACATAGCAACTTCTAAACTGTATATAATTCCCCCAGTTAAGGTTTTCTTATTTCTAAAACAGAAATATTATTTTCTCTTTCAGTTATGAGAGTTAAAGAAAATTATGTATGAAAAGTATCTAAAAAATTATTTGGTGTACTGTAGATTACCAATGCATGCTACCCTTTTTCATTGTATTTGTCCTTGTTTCCATTTCTTATTTAAAAAACTGTTTTCCAGCCGGGCATGGTGGTGCTATATTTTGTTCTTTTTACTGTTAGGTAATAAGTATTGATAAAAGTTAACCTTTACTAAATAATTATACTGTCCAATGTGCTATTCCAGCTATTCTATGCCTTTCTGTGTTTTATCTCATTTAATGCATATGACACTCTTACTGTTTTATACTTAGTAAATGAATCTGAGAGATAACTTCCCCCAAATTATACAAATCACTATTAGCTGATTTGGAATTTGAGATTAGGCACTTCTTACTCTAGAATTAACATTCTTAACCATTAAATTTATACATTCTTGAGGATATCCTAATTGAGTAGGAGTTAATGTTCATGCTTTTTAACCTGTATACGTATCATGTAGATTTCATCTGTTTTATGAGCCAACAGAATGTAACACTACATACAAAGAATGTAGTCCCCAAATTGAACATAGGTTTATAGTAGAGGAGACATGTTATTGTAGCTGATAATAGTGGGCTCTAGATTCAGAATTCCTGAGTTTTAATTTTCTTGCTATGTGACTTTTGAGAAGTTGCTTGACCCCCATTTCCCACCATGCCTCAGTTTCTTCGTGTGTAAAGCAAGAATCGAAAAACATTTATTAATTAGGTTTTTGTGAGGTTTAAGTATGATAATACATGTTAAAAACAAACATCTTGATTAGTTCTTGGCATACAGTAAAAACTCACTAAAGTGTATGTAGTAGTTTACATCTTTCCATTTCTGACCTAATTATCATATTTCAGGTTACAGTATGCACCTTAAGTGTGCCATTCTTTAGAGGTTCCTGTTATAAGAAAATTGAGTTTAAAATATGAATAATTAGGAGTGGTTGATTACATATTTACTAAATTCCCCTGTATTTTCAGAAAAAATAATCATCCATATTTTTAAAGTATTTTTTCTAGTTTTATTGAGGTATAGTTGCTAAAAATTTTATTTAAGTTATACAGTTTTTTGCTGTACAGGAGATTGAACCCAGGCCTTCATTCTAGGCTAGATACCCCAGTTTTTTTAAAATTTTTGATTAATTTTATTGGTACACTTTAGATATATATAATGATGACATTCATTATAGGGAATTTGTACCTGTATATAATATATCTTGATTCTTCTTTTTTCTCCTATCTCCTCCCTTCCTTTCAACCCCTCTTCCCTTCTTTGTTTACAAAAGCTTTGTTTCCACTTTTTCCTTCTATTCTTTTTTTTCTTTTCCCTTCTTTCTTTTCCCTCTCCCCCTTGTTTGTTCTCTTCCCATTTGAACATTTTCTTCCTATTTCCCATTATCTGTTATACATTTTGGTCCTTATTTACCTTTTGGTTTCTCACACCAGAGAAACAAGATGATATTTAAACATGTGTGTCCAGTTTATTTCACTTAAGAGTATGGTCTTAAGGAGCATCCAGTTACCTAGAAATGTCTCAAGTTTATCTTTCTTTATGGTAGAGTAGTACTCCACTGTATAAAAAAAAATGCGTCTTCTTTATCCATTCATCCGTTCATGGGCATTTGGGCTGTGCTGTTGGTGGGAAAGTACATTGCTGCAACCACTTTGGAAATTAGTGCAGAGAGTTCTCAAAAAATTAAAACTAGAGGTTCCATTTGACCCAGTTGCTAAGTTGCCCAGACTGGGCTCAAATTTTCCATCCTCCTGCTTCAGTCTCCAAGAATGTTGGGATTACAGATGCACATCACCACACTGGGCTCATCATAGTGTTTTGATAAATGCACTAATTGTGGAATGATCACCAGAATCAAATTAATTAACATACCTATTGCCTCACATGGTTCCCTTTTTGTATGATAAGAATATTTAAGATCTATTTTTTGGTAAATTTCAAGATTATGATATGGGATTATTAACAGTAGTTGCTCCGCCCTACCTTGGAGGGAGCTCACTCCCCTCATACATGTAGAGTGGGATGATTTGTAAAAACTCAAACTAAACATAAGTTTGTAGGAAATAATTCAGTGCTGTATTAAGTCTTTTTGAGGCGTAACCAGTTACCCTGAAATTTAATGGTTTAAAACAGCAAACATTTGTTCGACAGTCTTTGTGACTTGGGAATCTGCTCTTGGCTTAGATAGTTGCGTGCCTCTTACTGAAGGTCTCTGACATGGTCCCAGTAAGAGGAAATTTGTTTTTAAGGTCGCTCACATGGACTCTGGCAAGCTTTAAAAGATTCATTTCGAAGCTCACTTGTCTGTCTGTTGGCCAGAGATAGTGGTTCCTTGCCATTTGCACCTCTCCATAGAGGTGCTTATAATGTGGCAGCAGGCTTTTCTCAAAGCAATGACTCCAAGAAATAGAGTGAAAGAGAATAAGGAAGGACGACAGAGGGCAAGCAGAATGAAAACCAAGGTCTTTTTAAAGGTAATCACTAGGAGTAACTTCTTATCACTTTTGCTGTGTTCTATTTGTTCTAAGCATCACGAGGTGCAACACACACTTGAAGAAAAAGGAGAGCATATGATTTTTAATCCAAGAAGGTAGGGATCTTTGGGGCCATTTTAGAGACTGCCTACCATAAATGAATAAAACAAAGCAAGAAATCACCTGTTCATCCATTTTGCCAAATGCAAAGTATTAGTTAAAGACGAGTTTTTGAAACGCTGTCAGAAAGTTTCTTGGTATTAGTTTCTTCCATGTTTAAGTATATTTCATGTCTATGCCGCCTTAAAATCATTCTTTAAATATTTAATATCACTTTCTCTAGATGCCCTTGTTATTATTCCCTGATATCAGCTTTCCATTTAGGGTTTCCTCCAGAAATATTCATGAAAAGGAGAATCGATTAGCTACACAGACTGTATTCATTCAAGAGCATGATTATTTTCGTTTCCCCAGAGGTTACATATATGACTAGAGAACTGAGTTGTTTCCTTCAGCAGAATTTAATTAAAAGACATGAAACCAGTACTAAGATCAGAGTCAATTTTTAGTACTACTAGATTAGAACAAAAGAAGTCACACCTAGAAATGATTTCGTGGACATCATCTAGGTATTTTACACGATACTTGGGAGCACTTCTGCTAACATTTTTTTTTTCCGGCCAGCTTATATGCATTGAAAAAATTGTCAAAATGTGTAAGGAACATTTATAAATACTCATTTTTGTATACTAGCTGTGGTAAAGTAGGAAGATGGCAGCCTTGAAAAAAAAATATATATATATACACACATTTTTTTCCTGTGAATTTAAGTAGCTATTCACTATTTTCCCTCACCTTTCCAAAGGCTTCTGACAAATAATTACCATTCCATTATACAAATGGAAAGATTAATGGTATTAT
Organism: Hystrix cristata; assembly: GCA_004026905.1. Classification (NCBI taxonomy): domain Eukaryota; kingdom Metazoa; phylum Chordata; class Mammalia; order Rodentia; family Hystricidae; genus Hystrix; species Hystrix cristata. The sequence continues at coordinate 11,806 of PVJO010020901.1, forward strand.
ATTGTGCCATATCTTCTGCATTTCTATTTCAGTGTTCAAACAGAGCTCTTGCTAATGACGTCTGGAAATGTTCAAAACATTCTGGGGCCTGATATGTGTGTGAGTGTGTGTGTGTGTGTGTGTGTGTGTGTGTGTGTGTGTGTTTAATTAACCCCACTTCGTGTTTTAATCTGGTTCCATGGATGAAAGAGTAAACCCAGGCTTTTTCCATCTTTTCCTTGTCTACCAAACCCACCGAAATCCCTGATCATTGACCCTTTAGCAATTGATGATAGCAGTGGCAAAAATGTAAGACTGAAGCTAATATTTTTTAAATAACTACACGCCCATGTTTTCTTTTTCTTTCTAGAAATGTATCAGAGAGGCAACCAATGGAAGAGTAAATAGAGTCCTATATTCTAGTCTCCCCTTGTTACGAAAGTGGCCACTTATGCATGTCTATGTACTTTCAGGAGGGTTCTGTGCATCTACAAGCATCTATATCCATCTAATTAACCTCTCTAATCTCCGTGTGTCTTGTTTTTTTCCTCCAACTGGAATGATAATGTGCATTTCATGTTGTAAATTGTTTTATTTGCTTAATAGTAATGTGTCATGGCAGTATGTATAATGTTATAACCCTCTTCAATAGCTGTATAGTATTCTATCATATAATTCAACCATGATTAATTTAACCATTTCCAATACTGATGGATGTATATATTGTCACCAACTGTCTTAGTCACTTTCCCGTGACCAAGACAAAATACCTAAAACTTGCAATTTAAAGGAAAAAAAAAAAACTATTTTGACTCATGGTTTCAGTCCATGGTTGGCTGGCTCCAAGGCAGAAAGAGAATGGCAGAGGGACATGGCAGAGGAAAAGGTGCTCAGCCTGTGGCAACCAGAAAGCAGAGAACAAAGGGAGGAGCCAGGGCCAAGAATAAGCCCTTTCAGGTCTCCCTCTACCCAGTGACCTACCTTCAGCCAAGCCCCATATCCTATCACTATATTTGGCTACTAGACCTGTAATGTATAAACCCACTGAGGAGTATACCTCCTCCACAGTCCAGTCACCCTCCAAACACATGAGACATTGGAGGGGGGTGCATTTTGATCTGAACTATAGTACTAATGTTTTTTTTTTCCTACTAAAATAATGATTCCTACCTATGAGATTTTAAATGAAAAATTGCTATTGAATCAAAGGATATGTACTTCATAAATTGATAGAGACTGACAAATTGGCCTCTAAAATATTGACAATGATTTATAAATGTGTGTATTAATTATGGGATTTTCACAGATATAAAGTAGGGCATTCGGGAGTGTATATAAAGGAAGGACATACATATCTGAGAGCTGAGCAATGAAATGTCTGAATAATGTTGATAACATACCTTTTGTTTCTTCATTTGGCTTTATACTGCATTTTTATTTTGACCCCAGTTTAAATACTTTTGTATCAGCTCTGACTCTACTCTGATATCCAATGGGTGAATTCCATTCTTTCAGTTAAATAATTTAGTCTTTCAAGGAGCTAAACTGGAATTATGCTCTTAAACTGTACAGTTAGTGTTGAAGATCCCTTTCTTCATAAAGTTTAATGTTCTCTAAGGGAAGCCAAACACAGCCTGAGAGAAGATCACAATGTTATAATACTGGAAGGAAGTAGTGGTGTCTGGTTATTGAGCACTTCAGTATCTTCACCGTTTGAAGTACTGGCTTGCTCGGTGCTCAAATGCTTGCTCCTCCACCCACTAGCTCTATAACCTTGTGCAAGGAAATAAACCTCCCTCAGCCTTGCTTTTGTTTAATACCTACTACATGAAGATTTGTTAAAATATTTAAATGTCAATATATTTAAAATATTTAGCCCAGTGTCTCATACATGTTATGTTTTTCATTAATTTTATTTTAGGCCCTTAATTGACTAACAAATGAGTTGAACTGCTTCAGTTTTAATCATGGTCTGATATGAGTCTACTTTATTGACCAGGATTGTAAATTCAATATTTTCTGAAGCTGATTGCTATTGTATACTTTACTATATTGGAAACCTCACACAAATATATCTGTTTTCTTTTTTTAGCTCTTGTCCGTTTTCCACATTTTCTTGTCCATGCATCAGGATCTTTTATTTAATTTTCTGGGAATAGTTACTTAAAAATTATAGATAGGTATTTTTCTCTAGATGACCTGTTTTTAATAACTTTATTGAGGTTAAGAGATGACTTTGATGGTAAGTATTTAATAGTTTGTCTGGAAAATGTATATGGGTATACACATGGTATATAAATAATATAAAGGATGTGTAGCATACAATTTGCAAATAATGAAATACACAAGGATTTTTGTCATGGAATCCATAAAGATTCTCACTGAATGCTTTCATTGTTTTTGGAAAATTTGTGTAACTTGTGGCTGTATTTGACAAATGGCTGTAGTTCTTAGGTAAATGCTAGTTGATATTTTAGTTTTCATCAATGAGTAAGACGAAAGTGAAAAATGAAAAATCATGTCTTAACAGAGTTTCAGTTATGTGAATGACCTTTTAACTGCATTGTAGAATAGCTTTCAAGTACCAGAACTTTGTTCCCTTTTTGTTTGGTAATATTGACAATGTAATGGAGGGTCACAGACACACCTTTGTGTGTGTGTGTGTGTGTGTGTGTGTGTGTGTGTGTGTGTGTGTGTGTTGGGGATTGAACTCAGGACCTTCACAGTGAGCTAAATTGCAGCCCTTTTTATTTTTTATTCTGAGATAGGGTTGTTGTAAATAGCCCAGGCTGGCCTCAAAATTGTGTTCCTCCTGCATCAGCCTCCTAGAATGCTGTGATTACCAAAGTGCACACAGAGACTCACTAGACACTTTTTTAAAGTTCAACTGGAATTATTGAGATTTTTCTTCACCATTTTATTTGTACTCAATCAATGATAAAACCTAGAACATCTAACCCTTATTTAAGATCTCTGCTAATTTCTGTGTGTAAAGACTTGTAACATTGACAATTTCAAGGTACCAATATGAATTCAGAATTGAGAACAGATGTGCTTAATAAAACAAAATATTCCTACCATACAGATACTTTTGGCACAAATAAATTCGAGTTATAGATAATAGGATAATGTAGTTAAGTAACTAAGAAGCAATGAGTTTTGAGTATTTACTACCCATTTTTAGTAAATTTTCTTAAATTTAAATCGATATATCTTAGTTTTAGTAATGACTCTTTAATAACAGCTTTAAAATTGTTGAAAATTTTAGAATTAACTCTCGAAAGCCAACTTTAGTATAACACTTTTATAAATGTTCTAATTCTTTTCTTGAATTAAAAAATTGTGTTGGGTTCTAAACATCCTTCCCCCTCTAAGTTCCAGGATCAATCTCTCAATTTGTCTCCTAGACACGTCCTCTTAACATAAACAATCCTTCTCATCAAATTTAAACAAAATTCATCATCATCTCTGGTAAATCTGCAAGACTCTAGGCCATTTCTGTTACTGATATCAGTCTTTTTATTGAATCATGTTTGATAAAGACCACACTTCCAAACGATTTTCTTCAAACTGAGATATAAGGCAACTATCTTTAGGGGGAAAAAAAAGTGAAGAAGCCTTCTATAGGTCTTCTTTTCCCTTAGGCATTTCTGGTTAAGTATCCCTATCCAAACGTCCAAAATCTGTGCTCCAGATATACTATAAAATGCTCCAAAATATTATAAAAAAGAAAAAAATACCTCTTGAAATATGAAACATTTCCTGTCTCAAACATTTCAGATAGGGGTATTCAAATTGTATATCTCTATTTTCTGGGCAAAAATCTTCAAAAAATGCTTTTATCCACTGCCTCCATTTCTTTATCTCCCACTCGCCCGCTGTGATTTAGCTTTCTGTCACATCTCTTCATAAAATAATCTGGTTAAGGTCACCATTGTCACTAACCAAAATAAATATTACAGTTCTCATTTTATTTGACCTTTTACCTCTAATGTTTATTGCCTACAAACTACTAATTCCTTTCTGACACATGTCTTTCTTGGTTTCTACAATATAATAGTTACCTGTAATTTTATTTTTACAATTTACACATTCTTTCCCTCCTGCTTTGCAAGCTCATATTCTTCTAACCAGCTGTTACATGTTGTACTTAAGATATGTTCCTAGATCACACTGTCTTGTTATTTTATTATTTAACTATGACTTCAGTTACCACAGGTACCCAGATGACTAAAAACAGTTACCCCAAAATAGTTAAACTGTAAAATGTAGTGAGCTTTACATATTTAAACAATCATCAAAATTAAAATGATGAATATATCCTTTACCTGCCAAATTTCCTGGTGCCTATTTGTAATCTCTTGCTCCTTAGGCAATCCAATTACTATTATTTAAGCAACCACTGAACTGTTTCCTGATACTAGATTAGTTTGCATTTTATACAGTTTTTTATAAATGGAGTGCCACAGTATGTACTCATTTATTTTTGCCTTTTATTCACTCGGAACAATCATTTTAAGATTCATTCACATTTTTATATGTACCAATATTTTTATCACTTAGTATTCCATTATATGGACACATCAAAATTTGTTCATCCTTCACGTATTGGTTGATATTTGGGTTGTTTCCAGTCTGATGTTATAAATTCAGCTGTTCTGAACATCCACGTATATATTTTTATATGTATATATGCTTTCATTTCTGTTGGGTAAATACTTAGGAGTGGAATGACTTTTATATGGCATATATATATACACATACATATGTATATTTAATATTATAAGAAATTGTTTTTCAAATTGTATAATTCCTCATTCCCACCAGCAATGATCATATTTCTACATCCTCAGTAGCACTTGATACTTCAAATCTTTTTAGTCCTAGCCTTCCCAGGGTGTATGTAGTGGTATCCTATTTTGGTTTTAGTTGACATTTTATAAATATCTAAAGATATTTAGCATTTGTTAATGTGCTTATCTACAGTCTGACTTTCCTTTTTGGTTAACATTCAAATATTTTGCCCAATTAAAATTGATTAATTGTATTCTAACAAGTTGTACATGTTAGGTATACTAAATAGCAACTCATTGTGTGACACATGCTGTGTAAATATTTTCTTCCAGTCTAATGCTAACTTCATATTTGTATTGGTGTCTTTTTTAAGAACAAAGCTTTATTGATCAATTGTGATTTATTGATTGATTTCTATTGTGTCAGGCAAGAATAAGGTTCACTTTCCATTTTTCTTTTTGTAAATGTCTATCCCATTTTTCCAGCCCATTTTTTCAGAAGATTATTCATGTGACTTATCTTGCCAAATTTGTCAAAAATCAATTGACTATATCATACCTGTAATCTCTTCTTTTTGATCTATGTCTGTATTTTCATATGTACAATATCTCCCTGATTATTGTACCTGTAGAATACCATGAAATCATGTAGTAACCCTTCCAACTTTTTGAAAATTTGTATTTATGTTAATACATGAGTGCAGGGACACACTAAAGCAATTATCAAGATAGTTCTGATGATCCTTAATACTGTGTCACTGTCAATAACCTCTGCCTAGTATCTTCAGTAGATTTACCTTTCCACTTTATCTTCCTGATACAGAAATGGATGAGAATGTTATGTAGTAAAAAAGTGACACAGTTTATCTACCTGATTGGGATACTCAATTCTAATTGTATCATGCATCATTAAAAAGTTAAGCCAGGGTATACTGATCTGCCAAAAGGATTGTGACATAAATTCGTGGTTTGGGAAGGCTACCTAAAGGAAATTCCTGAGATTCTGTGACATTACGTGATCAGAATTTCTTATTTTGAAGAGTAATTTTATTCAACATTCTGAATTTTCTGATTGATGTCATGAAAGGGACTACTAATGAATATCTATACTGCACCATTCTCTTAAGTATTCTCAATATGGAAGCAACTTTATGTCTACATGAGCATAAAAGCAACCAGCTGGAATTTGAATAATTCATTCAATCAAGTAACTGCATTTTTATGACATCAAATGACCAGTTTGACTTTCACTAAATTGACTGGTTGGTTGGCACTTTGAGGAGCATTAACTTGTCATCATCATCATTACCATGAAATAGTATTTATTAAGCATCCACAGTCGCAAGTGAGAGAAAGTTAGCCAAATAATCGCAGTCTTTGCCCTTTAGGAGTTTATGATCTGGAAACTCAACACATCTAGATGTGCTAGATGCCATTTAGCAGAGAACTGCTATAGGTTTTTGCAATATACTAGTAAGTGGCTGTAAAAGATCAATTCTCTTCCCAAACTACCAAAGTATCAACTAGAAAGTGAGATAGTGCACATGTGATGTGGGTTTAAGCGATCTCATTTGAGGTGGTGTTTTTTTGGACCAAATTTGAACTAAAAACATCCTTTCCCCGCCAAAAATTGAAGCAGCATTTTAAAGAGAGAATATTGCATATCTGAGGTTGTCGAAAACAAATTAGTTCCTCGGGAATCTGGAGACAGGTAATAATAGTAGGGGAAGATAGCAAGGAAAATGGAATTTGGGGTGTTAGAATAACTATGCTGTATTCCAGCTTTGCCCTTCATGGGTGGTCATTAGGTAATTTATTTAAATTTTCTGCATCCTACTTTACTTACCTATAAAATGAGAAAATTGTAATCACGTTTATATCTTCATAATACTTTTAACTTGTGCAGAGATCCTGCAATGAAAAGTGAACTGAAAATGAATTTATATAAAACAGCTACGTCATGACAATGAATATTTCTTCCTAACCAGGCTGAGAGGTCTGTTCTTTTGAAGAGCATTAAAGCGTTTGAATAAAACATAGTTCTAACTTCTGGAGCCTATATGTAGGTTATAATAGTTTTGTCTCTTACAAATTGCTCTACTTTTCTTGTGTAATTCTTTTTTTTTTAATTTGGAGCTTTGTTTTTGCTCTTACAAATGGACTATATCTAATCAATAATTTATGTGTTAGAATTTCCTTTTTAAAGGAATTAGAGAGTACATAATTTGGGATGGATCTCAGAAATAATGTGATTTTGCTTCTTTGTTTGAGAATATAAGAAACCTCTAATAGTAAACCACTTCCCTAAGACCAGTAACAAACTGATGAGATAGCCAGCATTTCCTACCTTCTTATTTCAGCACTTTAATGAGTCAAATTTTATGAACTCAAAAGGTATATTTGCTTTTTGGGGGTTCGAGGGTTTACTATGTTCTACAGTAGGTACTAAAGTCAGTACACATACTGTTTCATACAGTCCTCATTCAGTCTCAAGAGGCATTATGAACAATTTAATAAATAAGAAAACAGGATGAGAAAACAAATATCTTACCCAAACTCACATGGCTAGATGCGGTAGAGTGTAGAGTGAAGGTTTACACCCTTATCTGTCAGACTCCCAAAACTCATTATCTTTCTACTCAGTACACCATTCTCTCTATCAGGTAAGTCAGCGGCACTGACCAGAGCACTGGGGAGTTCACATTGAATTCTCTACTTCCTCTTCCTGTAGTCATCCACTTTTCATCAATTGTCCAGTCACAGACAGCCAGCCCCATTCAATTCTATGCTTAGAATTCTTTTTGAGCCCAGTACCGTCAGATAACATCCATCCCATAAAATTTCATTTGTAAGACTTTTCCTTCCTTATCAGTGGTATTACCTTTTCTCATAGTTTTTGTCCATTTAAACTCTTTATTGCCTGAGCAACTTAGCTCAGTGTTCATTTGGGGGAAATAACAAGCTTCTTTCTTATGCTACATAGGACTGGTAAAATCCTACTGCATTTGTTCATAGACGTTGTCCCATTAGCCTTAAGACATTTAACAATTAATGTGATATCTTTTCCATAACTGTTAAATCAGAACAGTTTTAGTGTTTTAAATTTAAACCATGAGTGAAATAACACAGGCTAGATGAAATCTAGGGCAAACTAATATAAATCTATTTACCTGCTGACAAGAAAAGAGAATTATGGGATGGTATTAAATAATATGCATTACAATACAATAATGATTGTAAAATGCTTAGCACATATATAAATTCTCAGCAAGAGTTAGTTATCATATATTGGCTCTTACAAGGAGATGCACAAAATAAAGAGAATCTGATTAAGTTTGAAGTGAAAAAGGTACATTTAGTGTTTAGAGTTATTTTCTGAGTCAATAGGTGTATAGAGTTGGACTCTGAGAGACCAGGGAACTAGATAATTAATTATGCAGATGCAGTATACATTCCAGACTGACCTGTAGAGTAAACTATTATGTTCTCAATATTTCTTGATATTTGGGGTAAGTTACTAAAAATTTTCCTTACTTAATGATACAATAGCTAAGTTCCAAGGTCCTTAATTTTCAAAGAGCAAACATTTCCCCCAAGGTAAATATGTGTGAGATAAAAAATCATTGCTCATCATCCAATGAAGCATATTAAAATGTAAGGATGAATTCTGCACATTTGCATGCCCTGATTACTCACAATAGAAGAAAATACTGTATATTTTAATATATAATTAAATTCCGCAAATAACATAGTAAATAGGATGAAGTATTCATTCTCATTCTGGAAAAAAATTATTTCTAAAATTACCCAGGACCAAATCTACCCTAAGATGGGTTTGAAGGCCTTTACTTGGCTTTAAATCATGGGTGTGAGTAGGAAATATCAGGCAGGTATTTAATACAGGCTGTCTCCCTGGCTAGGGTGCTATCTATATTGTTTGAAGAGACCCCTCTGCCATCATTATCTACTTATGGAAGAATATAGCACAGACTATCCTTATTTATAGGACAAAATATTTTTTATCTCTGCCACAATGTTATGTATTTACCCAGGAATAGTAAGTTTTTTTTTTCACACATCTTACATTTTAAAAAATAAACATGTAACAACTTTTAACTTATATAAATCTATTACATATATTTCTTTTTTAAAGCGACTACCATGTTATATTTTGATGACTTAATATGAAAGTTAATCCAATACTTTAGGGAGTTTCACTAACTATAAAGGCCAGCATTTAATAAAATTAGACTTCAAGTAAAGTATAATACAAAAAGCAAATTATATTTTTTGGTAAACATGTGATATATTAAGAGGAGACTGAAAAAATAGGAAGTTTCTGGTAATTTTGACATTATATATAGACACAGTGGCTCTGACGTATAAGCATATCTCATCCTTTCTAGAGAAATGTTAAGTGTATATCTCTAAACACAGTGATCAGACAAAATAATGATTTGGGAAATGACCTGATTTAATTTTCAGAGATTTATGTTACTCGATGATTCAAATTAGTGATGTCATTTGAAAATCTTTCTGGGGGAATAAAATTGCACATAACCTAGCTATCTTCAGCTAATCAGATTTTTAAAGCATGATTTTGATGCATGTGTAATGATTTGTTAATCTATATGAAAATGTCAAACTGGTAATTTGAAACCAGGTCTGATTTTTAAGAAAGGAGAATTTGTGTGATTCAAAGCATGCTTTATCACAACTCGACATCAGTCTACCAATAAGAATTTACTGAAATGCTCCAGTTTTAGAAAGCTATTGTATGGTACAAGACACAGTAGGGTCTTTGTGGATATGTCTATAAATGCGTGTATATTAAGAGCTGATGGAGGAATTGATGTTCATATCAGTGTAAAAACTCAAAACTAGCATTTCTATAGGAAATGTCTCCTATTCAGCCTGTCCATCTTCCTTTACTTTCAGGATCATGCTGCTTTTGACACAACAGAGAAGTACAGTAAGAGACAGACTGGCTAGTCATGGTCAAGACTTTTTTATTGATGCTAATAAGCTAATGAACAGACAAAAGGCCTTTCCATGCTTCCCCTTCATTTGAGGCACACAAATGAGACTTTGTACAAAGGACAAAGGAAACCCATGATTTCAATCACTGTTTTCCTTCTGACTGGTCTTTTTGTCTCAAAGAACTGTATCAAATCTGGCCTGCTTTTTCCCACAATGTACCTACTGTGTGGAGTCAGCATTATGTAGCCCAAAATCAGAGATTTTAGAAAGAGACAAATTCTAGCTCATTCACTCTCTGATCTTGGGCAAGTTACTTAACTGTTTTTTTTTTTTTTCCTTTTTTTCCGAGATTCAATTTTTGTGTTTCCATTTCCGCAATGGGTGTGGATATAACCATCTCTACATGATCATTTAACCTTGTGTAAAATTCTGTTTATCTTTCCCTCAATGTCAGTGTAGTAAGAGTTATATCATAGCTGTGGGCTGAGTAAGAGCCATGAGGCCCACTCAGACATCTCTCAGAGCCTAGTCTGTGTATCGTGTCTAGCATTATGGTGCAACCTGGCCTGGAGATCAGCAACACTAGCCCAGGGATTTCTAGGTCTCTATGACAATGGAACCTGACAATTTTGGTTGTTTTAGAGATAAGGCAACCTCAGCACAGATGCAAATTTTGCGAACCTTAAAACAAAGCTTACTTGCCCTTGCAAAAATAGTTTAAATTCCCTTTATAGAAGAAAATCAGTAACTGGCCCCACCTGAATAGAGATATAAGAAAGGAGGAAGAATCTCTCAAACTCGGAGAATGGCCCTCTGTATGGAGATTCTCCCTGTCTCTGATAATCATCTGCCCCCCTGACTTTATCTGGTCCATGCCACTACCCTGCTTCTATTATCCATCATGGAAGAGCACTGCCAGAATAAACTACCTAAAGCTTAGATGGTATATAAGAGTCATTGACAGGAATCAGACCAAAGCAGAGAAGTAACCCCAGGGAAAGGTGAATAACTAGGAGTCCCAAGCATGTCGCTCAGCTGTAAGAAGTTCAGTTCAAGTATTTATCTAAATTTCAATTCATACTCTATTAAGAAAATTATAAATAGAAGGCAATAGGGATTAGACATGAAAATGATGAAAATGGGAAGAAAAGCAAATAAAATAGTAGGAAAAGAAAGTATTGTACTGAAATTTTAAGCAACATAAAGGAAGTAAAGAAAATAAAACTAGCTTTAAGCTTCTTTCCCCCATCTGTAAGAAAGGAGAAAGCTAAGTAGCAGTGGCGCCAAGGTTACTTCCTCTGTAATCTCCAGTGGCCCTTCGCACATGTATTACATATATTACTTTCCCCAAATGGTAATAATTTAAAAATCTAAACCATGTGCTACTCATGCAAATGCCTCCAAATCTTTCCTATAAATCCCTTCTACAAAGAAGTTTTGGAACTCTCATTAGAACTTATATAAGAGGAGCTTACAGTCAGTGCTTCAGCCTGAAATAATTCTAGCAAGAATTAGCCATAACTACATTGATTAGGATAAGACTTCCGCAGAATATCTTAAATACTATATCTAAGCATCTTTTTGATTGTCTTATAAAGCCTAAAACTGGGGTTAGACATAATGCTTGTCTTGCTATCTGGGGAAAACTGAAAGGACTTCAAATAGTCTAACTACCAGTGGGTAAGTCCTCTAGTCAGACAGCCTTGCCTTTCAGAGGGATCGGACATCACAAGTGCTTAACCCTGAGTAGCAGATTTCGCTGTCCTTCTAGCCAGTGCAATTATTCAGAATAACTCACCCCTCATGGTGGATTACTACAAACTTATTGCTGTCGCCCCATCCATTTAGCCTCCATACTCAAAACCCAATATTACCGAAATTACTGATTTTATACAATTAGTAACCACTAAAAATTTCTCTACAATAGATTTAGCTAAAATATATTTCTTTAGTGCCTGTTTCAACAGCCTCACCTCTATAGTTTACCTTCACATTCAAAGGGATACAATGCACATTTATCAGGCTACCCTTAGAATACCTCCCAAGCCTGGCTATTGCACATTGTCTTTGGCAGAAGAATCTTAACTAGATTCACCTTCCTCTGACCCATAGTGCAAGGTCAAACTGCCTCTGTAAAATTCTTGGCATTTTTTGGTGAACCAAGAGCTTTATCATCCCTGACACTATCGTGAAACAGCTACTGATCCATTTCAGCACCAACAATCTTAATACAAGACCAACAACTTTTAGTCCTTTGGGTTCCAGAGGCAACATATTTCCCATTTGTAATTTTACTTAATCTTACTGACTCTGCTACTTGCAAATGAGTATACCTTTAATGAGTGCCTCTCTAAGAAAAAGCTGTAGACTCTTCCAATTGAAATAAACAGGTATTCCAGTTAGTGCCCTCGGACACACCTTCATTTTTAAAGCTTTAGCAACCTCTTCTCATGCTTCTCAGAGTCTCTAGACTGTCTGTTATGGCTATGAGTTGTCCATAGGCATTTGAAACAATAAATTGTCTTTTTCAGCTCTGTACTTTTTACCACTAAAGTCGAGATCACTGGCTGCATATTGGGCTTCCCTGGAAGTAGAGACTGTTTGCAGCTGCCCACATAGCTTAAGTGGTGGAAGCAGCACCCAGAAGCTCAGCTCAGTGACAAAGGCCTTCTTGCCGTAGGAGCATGCCAACCTGCGGCTTTCGGCATATACTACCGAAAGGAGAGCGTGGCCTCTCTTGCTCAGTGGCTTGCAAGGTACATGGTGCTGGAGGAGGTCACTGTTCTCCGAAGCGCCTTGGCTAGTTGCAGAACCCCTGGCTATCAAGTGAGTTGATAATCTATCTGCAACTGAGATCATCATCATCAATCATAATGGATCTCAGGAAAGTTGCTGCTTTACATCCTTTAACTAGGATGCCTCTAATGAAAGGTGAGTCCCAAAATCGACACGATTGGCCACGTGTCATTCAGTCATTGTAGCATAGAGTGACCTGGCCATCTTTACAAACTCTTAGGCTATTCGTCTAAGAGTTGCTCCCTGTGGGGTAAAATAATCCAGGAAGCTTCTGCCCTACAAATATCCAGTTTTAAAATCAAAGTAACAGTTATGTGTGCATGTATAAAGGCCGTGTTTAACTTCTCATCAAATGATTTCTTATTCCCTTTGGAGTTTGAGCCATTGCCGAGAGGGACCAAAGTACTCAGTTTGCTTATCAAATATACAATGCTGACTCTTGGAGAAAGTGTTCAGTGAACTCCCTTTTCCCATACAGGCCCTTGGCAACTGTTTCAACTGAGCCACAATGGCCTCTTGAAATTGCTCCTATTTAAGTTACAAAATGTCACACAAACATTGTGCTGAGTGCCCCTATTGCCACAAGCACTAATTAGTCTATATTTATACCCCCGGGAGACATGAACCCTTTATACCAATGCCACACAGTTCACTCAATTGCCTTTATTGGCTATGAGTGGAGACATCACTCTGTGTAGGTCTCTCTTTCCTGGTCAGGTGTATACTTCCCTTTCGAGATTGCCTTTTTACAGCACCTTCTCGTGAGCCCTAAAATTTCAGTCATCATGAGGGTTAACATTAATGTCAAGGCATCAAGGAAGCAATTATAGTATATGACCTAAAATTAGAGCCCCATGTTATGTGAACCTTGACATCCAGAGAAAACTGGAAAGGCCTTAAATGGCCTAACTACAATTTCTCCTTCCCAAGTGCTCCAGAAGATAAAGTTCTTTAGTTAACCTTCTTATCATAGGGATGAAGTAAGTGCCTGCAATGCATATTTCATTTTCCTTCTAGCCAGTGAAATTATTCAAACAAGCCAATCACATACCCACACAAGGGCCAGGGTACATCATAACTTCTCGCTATAAAGCCTGCACTCTACAGCTCCTGCTGGTTCACTGTGTTCCCAGCTTAATCCTTATATGACCTTTCATGCTGTGGTGTGCTCCTCTCCAAGGCTCTGATCATATGTGACTAATGAACTGCTTTCAATAGTTGGGTGTCATATGTCTGATCATCCCCATGATCCTAGATAGGACTCTCTCTGTCGACAACTAGGTGAAAAGGAGGCAAATAAAACTATGGCTACTGTAAAATCAAGGAAATAAGCATTAATTTTTTTTTCAGATGCAACGTAAGATCAGAACAGGTAAAGATAATTTTTGAAGAAAAAGCATTGGGGGGAGTACCTAACCAGATATTAAATTGTACTGAGAAGGCACAGTAAATTAAACAATTTAGTACTGGTACATGAATACAAATTAGATCAATGGAACAAGAGTGCAAATGTGGAGTCAAGTGCATATGAGATTTGAGTAAGAAAAATACAGTTTTCAAAAATGAGGAAAATTATCTTTCTTTTACATGGTATCTATTATACCTCTTTGTCCTTATGTACATTTATAGTTTCTCATATCAGAGAAACAATTTGATATGTACTCATGAGTGTCTGACTTATTTCACTTAAGAGTATGTTCTCAAGGTGCATCCATTTATCTACAAATGACTGTAGTTCATCCTTTTTTGTGCCAGAGTAGTAGTACTCCATTGTGTAGAAAAGCCACATCTTTAGCCATTCATTAGTTGTTGGGTATCTGGGTTGTTTCCAAGACTTAGCTACTACAAACTGTGCTGTTATAAACATGGTTGTGCATACATCACCGTGGTATGTAAAAGAAAGATAGTATTCAAAAGGGAGGACAACTAGAAAGGGAGGAGGGGGAGAAGAAGGAAGGGGAAAAGAAGAGAAAGAAAATAGGGAAAAACATGGAAAAATGTAAATAAACCTGATGTAAATAGGGAAGGGTGGGGTATGGAAGGAAGGGGTGAGGAAGGGGAGGAGAAACCAAAATATATAAGGTACAGGTACAAATTGACCATGATGAATGTGATCATTATGTATACAATGCACCAATACATGTTCTTGGTAAAAAGTGAAAAAAATTCTTTAAAAAGTGAGGAAAAATATTTCAGTAATTGATATTTTGTGAATTAACCATCAAGTTTATAGGAAACAGAAATAAACATGGAGTCTTGCCTTGCTCTTGACTTAAAATCTAGATGGTATAGTAATTTGAACATAAACAATAGATTTAAAATATCTTAGAAAAAATCATGGGGAAATATTTATGTCCTTAAAATGACAAAGAATTTCTCAAAGCAAAATGCAGAGTCCAGAAGCTTTAAAGAAAAATAATGAAATTTAGTGACATGAAATTTCAAAAGAATCTCAAAAAACTTTCTTAGGAAAGTGAAAAGATGAATGGAAACTGGAAAATACATTTACAACACACATGACAAAGAGGTAGGTCTTTTAAGATGTAAAGAGCTTCACCAAATCAACAAGATGAAGGCAAGTCAGTATATGGATGTTCAAAGCGTGCAGGAAAATCACAGAAATATATGAAAATGACTTAAAAATATAAAATAAGTTTGATCTCACCCAAAATTTTAAAAATCTAAATTAAAATGAGTGTGCAGCACTATTTCTCTTTTCAGCTTGCTAAAGATACAAATATCTGAATAGACACTGACATAATATAGGAGAATCTGTGATTAAATACACATTCATATATTGTTGGTTGAAGTATATATTGAAAAAACTACTTTTATTTTTTAAAAAATATGCATATACTTTGATAGATTAATTTTACTGCTAAAATGTAACCCTGTAGAAATTACATGCTGAAATACATATATGCATAGCCATACACGGGGATATTTATTGCAGCACTGTTTATAATAGCAAAAGACTAGAAACACATGCCATTCATTGGTTATAAATATTTAAATAAAAAGCTGTATGGTGAGATATGTAGAACTCAGCGAAGCTACCTCGGGTTTCTCTGCTTTGACTTTTACTCAACCATCGTTATTTCAGTGTTTCATTACCATGCTACATGGGTGTCTTGAAGTATTCTCAGGTAACAACCAAGCAAGCGAGATATAGATTGCCTTGCTTTAAAGAGCATACTCAATATATCTGAGATTTTCCTCATAGCATTTTTCACCTAGGATGCATACATGGGACACAGACTACATTATTACAGATACTGTCTTTTAATTCAGTCACTCTCTTCTGTCTCCCTCCTCCTTGACTCAAACTCATTTATTTTGGCTAGGTAAAATAGTTTATATTTCATCATTATTCTTTCTTAACTCATGTTAATGACACAAAGGTTAAGCACATATTCTTTTAAGCCTTTGATATTCATAGTTATATCCAGGCCAGTGAAAAAATAAAACATATAACAGGAGAATACAAAGAAAAACCAGAATGAGATATCACTTCACCCTTGTTACAATACTGATTTTATATACTATATATAATATTTTATATATTATATTATGAAAAAGGGACTCATATACTCTTGGAAAGAACATAAATTATTACAGCCATTATGAAAAATAGCATGGAGTGCGCTCAAAAAATTGAAACTACACCTGTAACCTCAGTACTCTGGGAAGCTAAGGCAGGAGAGTTGCAAGTCTGAACCCACCCTAGGAAACTTAGCACTTGGCAAGACCCTACCTCTAAACTAAAAAGATAGAGTTCAGTGCAAAGATCCTGTTTCCAATTGCTAGTACTGCAAAAAAAAAAAATTAAAACAAACTACCATAGAATCCAGCAATTCTACTGCCTGGCGTGTATCCAAAGAAAGTGAAATCAGTATGTTGAAGAAATATCTTGTTTCCATATTCATTGCAGTGTTATTGTAGTAGCCAAGAGGTGGAGTCAACCTAAATGTGCATGAGTGGATAAATGGAAAAAAAAATGTGATACATATATGCAAACATACTTACACAAGAAAATCCTATTGTGCTTTATTTACAATTATGGTCTCTCATATCAGAGAAACAATTCGATGTGTGCTCATGAGTGTCTGATTTATTTCACTTAAGAGTATGTTCTCAAGAAACATCCATTTATATATGAATGACTCTAGTTTATCCTTTTTTATGGCAGTGTAGTACTCCATATTGTAGAAAAACCACATTTTCTTTAGCCATTCGTTGGTTGTTGGACATTTAGGTTGTTTCCAAGACTTAGCTATTACAAATTGTGTTGCTATGAACATGGTCGTGCATACATCCTTGTGGTATGACGATTTTAATTCTTCTGGGAAGATCCCCAGTAGGGGAATAGCTGGGTCAAATGGAACCTCTAGTTGTGGTTTTTTGAGGAATCTCCATATTGATTTCCACAGTGGTTGGACCAGTATACATTCCCACCAACAGTGGAGGAGGGTTCCTTTTTCCCAACAGCCCCGCCAGCATTTGTTATTGGTTGATTTTTCCATATACGCGGTTCTTTCTGGAGTGAGGTGGAATCTTAACATTGTTTTGATTTGCATCTCTCGAATGACTAGTGATGTTGAACATTTCTTCATATATTTATTTGCCATTTTTATTTCTTCCTCTGAGAAATGTTTATTCATTTCAGTTGCCCATTTTTGGATTGGGTCTTTAAATTTGGGAGGTTTAATTTTTTCGAGTTCTTTATATATTCTACATGTTAGACCTTTGTCTGATGGATAGCTAGCAAATATTTTTTCCCAGTCTGTGGGTTTTCGCCTTACTCTATTGGTGATTTCTTTTGCTGTGAAAAAACTTTTTAATAGCATGTGGTCCCAAGCACTGATTCTTTGTATTGTTTCCTGTGCAGTCTAGGTTTTGTTCATAAATTTTTTTTCTACCCCTATGTCTTCAAGGGTTCTTCCTATTCTACTCTCCAGTAAATTTAGTGTTTCTGTTTTAATGTTTAGATCTTTGATCCACTTTGATTTGAGTTTAGTACATGGTGAGAGACATATATCTAGTTTTAATTTTCGACATGTGGTTAGCCAAATTTTCCAGCACCATTTGTTAAATAGGCTATCCTTCCAATGGGGGTGTTTGGCTTCTTTGTCAAAGATGAGGTAATGACAATACAACGTACCAGAACTTATGGGATACAATGAAAGCAGTGATACGGGGGAAGTTTATCACATTGAGCTCCCACATCAAGAAGACAGAAAGAGCTCAAATAAACAACTCAATGTTGAACCTCAAGCAACTAGAAAAAGAAGAACAAAACAAACCTAAAACTCATACAAGAGAGGAAATCATTAAGATCAGAGCTGAAATCAATGCAATTGAGAACAAGAAAACAATACAAAGAATCAACGAATCAAAGAGTTGGTTCTTTGAGAGACTGAACAAAATAGACAAACCCCTAGCCAACCTGATCAAAAAAAGGAAAGAAAAGACCCAAATTCATGCAATAAAAAATGAAAGGGGTGAAGTCACAACTGACCCGTTAGAAATCCAAAGGATCATCAACACCTACTTCAAGAACTTATACTCAAACAAGATGGAAAACATGGAAGAAATGGACAGATTCCTAGACACATACAAATTACCCAAACTAAACCAAGAAGAGACACAAACTCTTAATAAACCAATATCAGCCATTGAAATTGAAGAGGTAATTAAAAAACCTACCAACAAAGAAAAGCCCAGGGCCTGACGGCTTCACAGCTGAATTCTACAAAAAATGCAAAGATGATCTAATACCATTATTCCTCAAACTCTTTCATGAAATTGAAAAGGAAGCAGTACTTCCAAAATCATTCTTGGAAGCAAGCATTACCCTAATACTAAAACCAGAAAAGGACCCAACTGAAAAAGAGAACTACAGACCAATCTCCCTAATGAACATAGATGCGAAAATTCTCAACAAAATTCTGGCCAACAGAATACAACGAATTATCAAGAAGATTATACACCATAACCAAGTAGGATTCATCCCAGGGATGCAGGGATGGTTCAACATATGCAAATCAATACATGTAACACACCACATCAACAAAGTCAAAGACAAAAATCACATGATCATCTCAATAGATGCAGAAAAAGCATTTGACAAAATCCAACACCCGTTCATGATAAAAACACTACAGAAATTAGGAATAGATGGTGTATATCTCAATCTGATAAAAGCCATATATGATAAACCAACGGCCAACTTTACACTAAATGGCCAGAAACTAGAAGCTTTCACACTAAAATCTGGAACAAGACAAGGGTGTCCACTGTCACCACTGTTATTCAACATAGTTCTAGAAACATTAGCCAGAGCAATTAGACAAGAGAAAGAAATAAAAGGAATAAAGATAGGAAAAGAAGAAGTTAAACTATCGCTATTTGCGGATGACATGATACTCTACATAGAAGACCCAAAAAACTCCACCAAAAAACTACTGGATTTAATAAATAAATTCTGTTGTGTGGCTGGATACAAAGTCAACACCCAAAAGTCAATAGCATCCCTATACACAAACAATACACCCACTGAAAAAGAAATAACAAAAGATATACCTTTCACAATTGCACACAAAAAAATAAGATACTTAGGAATCTATCTAACAAAAGAAGTAAAAGACCTTTACATCGAAAACTACAGCACCCTAAAAAAAGAAATTGAAAAGGATATCAAAAAATGGAAGGACATCCCATGTTCCTGGGTAGGAAGAACCAACATCGTGAAAATGGCT